>CABFVX010003160.1:1592-69654 GCA_902151425.1 Timema shepardi
GGGGGGGGGGGGGGCTATGAAATGTTAGCCGAGGGCCTGAAGATGAGCCAGACCGACGCAACTTTATGCTGCCAAAAATGCAATGACAATTGTACGAATGCTCACATGATTGATTAAATAGGCAAGCCATTATATTCATTTATTAAGGTTGTAGCCTCATAAAATATATTATTTGAATTGACGACTCTTAAATAGCTTAGTGGTAAAAATTATTGGCGCACTAAGCCAAAGGTCCCTGGTTCGATTCCTTTGTCCAGGTGTCATTTTTCCATTTAAATAATATATCTCTAGATGAGATTATAACCGCAATTATTAACACATACATGAAAATAATTAGTAAACTTAAAGCAATCACATGTTGCGCTTTGGTTAAATATTGACAATATGTGTTTGGTGTTTACTTGAATAAACACAAAATATTTTCTATGACTATATATGCATATACTTATAAACATAATTTAATATTTGACATTTTCCACTTCCAAAGTCCATAAATATGCCCGGAAAACTAAAGGTACTTAGTATAGGAGCGTAGAATGGATCTTTATGAATCGATTGTCATTGAAAAGGAGGCTCATTACACACATAATGCCAGTTGTATTTTCCTCCTCCCTTGCCGAACAGCGCCAGTCAGTAAACTTTATAAACCCACTTATATTCTGAGCGTTTTGAATCTATGCTAAACTATTCTAACTGTTCAAGAATAGGCACGCTTATAAACAATCGGATAAACATTATGGCGCAGTTGGTTTATTTACATCTTGGCCCCAGCTGGACTTTAGACCTTGATACAATATCTTAATGGTTCTTTCGTTATACTCTGTGCTGAGAGAATTGTTGTTGTTAAAATGAATGCTGGGAAAAATGATGCTTGATTATTTTATCAAGGCAAACTTCTTGAAACAGGTCTTGTGGTTTGTTTGTTTGTATGGTTTTTTTATTAATAAACGGTAAACATAAACATGAAAACATGAATAATACATGGGAAACATAAAAGGACAAACATTAACACCAGCCCCGAAGGGCTCTCGAAAACGGATCACTCATGAAGACTGCAGCGACTATGTTTACGGCAATTTTCATTGGAAGGAACTTAAAAGAAATGACAAACTATTGTACGGTTGATGTAGATAACATTCAACTATATTATTATCGTTATTTATATAGGTATTATTATAATATATTAATAGCGACAGCAGAATAACTGTGAATATGCTACTACAAAACTATGGTTTTCAACCTTTTTGTATTAGCTGCACACTTTCGAATAATAGCATTATTGTCGGTGCGTTTTCAAATAATATAATTATTAGCTGCATACTTTCAAATAATATAAATATTAGCGGCATGCTTCCGAATAAAGGTATTATTAGTAGCACACTTTCAAATAATAGCAATATTATTATCGGCACGCTTCCGAATAATAGCATTATTGGCGGCACGCTTCCGAATAATAGCATTGTTGGCGACACGTTTTCGAATAATATCAATATTGGTGGTGCACTTTCGAATAATACCATTATTAGTGTCGAACTTAAGGATAATAATATTATTGGTGGCACACTTTCGAATAGTAGCATTATTAGCTGCACACTTTGAATAATAGCACTATTTATTATTGGCACTCTTTAGAATAATTTCATTATTGGCGGCACGCTTTCGATTACATAATAAAATATTTGGCGGCATACTTAAAGGGATTAAAAAGTGAACAGAAGTTTTGAAAAAGAAGAAACTTTTTTATATAAATCAAAATAAATGAAGTTATTCCATATGTTATGTTTTATTTTCATTTTAAAAGTAGGCCTACTACTAAATTAACTAATTATTACTCTAATAAGAGAGTTGAGCCTGACTTTAGTTTATTTTTAGCTCGCTAATATTCAAGTGTATGAACAATAAGAAGACTTCCATTTCGGGGTGAAATTTTGTTTAGATTTGTTTTATTATTTTGTTTTTGATTTTTGCAGGAGCTGAGCACATTAATTTATATAAATATTATGTCCATACATTGATCCAAATTTGTTGGCACACTTTTTAAATGTTCGTGGTTCACCGGTTGAAAACCACTGCTCGAGAAAGATCAACATTGAACAGCTGAATAGCACCTAGCTTGGCGTATTAACGCATGAATATAGATATTGTAGCTCCCCCATACCTTTCCACGTCTTATTACCCGCCACATCATGTTAATAGGTTAGTGACGAGGAAGCTATAATTTATAGGAAATGGACCTACATTTTTGTGGAGGGTGAGTGCGAACTAATTGAGGGAAAATGCCTTCAGTATATCAGTCTGGGATTCGAACCCCGGACGTCCCCATCTAGTATAATGAGCTTGACATTTAGACAGCGTGACCACCGGCGTGGCTCCCAGGTGCTCTTACTAGTAGATTTACGACTGGACCTTAACTGGAAATATATTCTGGGGAAGGGGGGAGTGTGTTACCTATTCGCGGTGGCCATTACTAATATCCCCCAAACAAAGAAATGGTAGGAAATATTTCTTTAAAACATCGAATCCCTCTTGAAGTAATTTAACGGGTTTAAAAAATATATAATATGCAATTGGTGTTGTAGGTGCTATGAATTATATAATACTCCAAATAAGCTTTTAAACTAGACATTGCGGAGGAATACAGACAGTTATAAATACTACTGTCAGGAGGGGGGGGGGCGGCGTTGAACCTTCTTCCTCCTGAAAAACAACTCAGCTCCCTCCCCTCGGTACGACCCTGATTCACGATAAGCTTGACCCTTTACATAGCATTTAATAATCAACAAGAATGAAATTTGTTTGGTTTTATCTTGAAAGGAAATTTATCACCGACACCTGTTAATTGTCTCGTAAAGTGTTCGGCGTGGATGTCACTTGTTTTAGCACCTTTCAAATGTGTCCGTATAAAAGGGTAAACCGGCCGCTAATAGATAGTACTTAGTCTCTTCTTGTATTAACGTATGAAAAAACAACAACAATAACGAAACATCAGAGTTTCACACAAGGGGGGAGGGGACATTTGCTCCTCTCTCCTCCACCCCAACATTTTAAATAATAATTCTAATCTTAAAACAAATGAAGTAGAACTAAAACGAGTCGAAAATATAAACCATTATTTGATATCAGGCTTACGACTTGATATTGTTTAGGTTAAGTGTGCCTTAGGTTCTTAATTGGAAAAGCAAAAAAAAAAAAAACTACTTCAATACATTGTATGCAAGGCCATAGTCGGATACAATTTTAATTAATAGGCGGTGACCTGGCGGTCTACCGGTAAGGTGTCAGACTTCTATGCTGGCGGCCGGGGTTCAATCCCAGGTCCCGGCAAAGATTTATCTGATTACCAAACCCTTCCTTCACCTCTGACAAGACATCTTGTGAATGTGTGGAATGCCATGCCTCCACCGTGGTTCGGATCCCACGTTAAACTGTAGGTCCTCCATTTCATCTCACAATCACCCTACCATTACACATTAGCGTAAGTGCGTATAGCCCGAACGGGTAGTAAGACGCGGTGCTAATAATAATAATTATTATTACTAGGCCAACTGTCTTATTTACTGTCTAAGCAGCTAATTAGTTAATTTATAACGATCAAATGTTATCAAAATTGCTTTAAAGTTCAAGCTTTATATGAAATATAGAGTAGACAGGGATTTTTTTTATCATTACCAGTGCCTACTAAAAACTGAAAAATACATACATTTTTTGTACATAACATACAACTACATTAGGTTGCCTGAAGTTAAAAAAAAACTTTCAACCAACTTCCAGAGGGATTTAATATTCTTAAATGTTCTTGTATTTCCTCATTTGGGGAGTGGTACGGTACCTTAACTCCCCCCGCTCCCTCACATTCGAAATTTAATTATGGCTGCGGTTTTGATTGTACCATACACCCGTTCCCCACTCAAAGTAAATTTCTTGGTGTGACCACTGCCCGATCGTTATGCTAAATAAAAGTAACCCGCTTCAGTGGCCGCATAGTCTAAGGCGCCACTCTCGCAGTAGACTAGACTGCCGATGATGTGCAGGATCTAAGTTCGAATCTTGGTCGGGTATGCTGAAGGTATTTTTCCCCCGAAACTGTTTTCCACTCTGTCGCACGCAAATGCGGGTACACTTTCAGTAAATATAACCTTTCTCATCCCTAAAACCATCGGCGTAATGAGTACAAAATTGTATAACCCGAACGGAAGTAAGACGCCGTGCTAAAAAAATATGAAAGTAATCCAGGGACTAATCAATTTCAAACCTAACTTTTTTACTGGCATTGGGAAAGGCAAGGATGTCGAAAGATTTGGATTGGGTAAAGGGGGGGTGGGGGGATTCCATGTATATGAGTAAAGACTTTTATTGGCTTAAGGTATATTAAACTATTCTAGCGTAACTAACTACCCCCCAATCCTAAAAAACATTCATTTCTGCATTCTTACCCGTATATTAAAGTACCTTTCTTTGTTTTTCTGTTATCTTTGTTGACCTTGTAGTTTGTACTTTGACACGTCCATAGTTTGTTTTTTTCTGAAATGAATTAGAGCTTGGCTTGTGCGAGGAGTTATAATGTATTTTAGTCTAAAAAAACAGCCTTTATCTATTATCGTTAACTTTCACGGACAAACAAGACGGTGCCGAAAAGGGGGGAGGGGAGAAGATACATTGCAGAGCCTTGGCACGGTTTTCTTGTCACAATTAAATGATTAAATGTGACAATTTAAGCTAGTACGAGTATATCACAGGATGACATTTTAAACAAACTGTTAGACATACATCCATTTATAATGGAATATAGAGAGAGTTATAAAATCCTGAACTATTTCCTTCGCGACTCTCTGAAGTAAACAGTGTGACGCAGAGACACTTCATATAATGCACATAGTGTAGTGTTGATACTTTCCTCGTGGTGTAATAATATATTCATCATTTTCAATAATATAAGTGAACATTGTGTGAAGCTTCGCTGCAACAATACAAAGCCACAGCTCAAAGGTCTGACAACAAAACAACAGATTTTTTAGCACCCTACTGGGTTCTACGCTTATGTAATAGGGATGATGAGGGTTGAATTTAGAGGAAGTGTACCCACATTTGTGTGGAAGAAGAGTGGACAATCGTGTAGCTCAATACACACTCATTAAGCCCGTTTGGGATTCTAACCCCAGATCTTCCCCGTCATCGTCAGTCCAGTCTATTGTAAGAGTGACACTTTGGCTTAGACCAGTGATGAGGAGGGAATCTTTGGGGTCCATTTGAGGTGTTCGATGCGGCCTTTTTCGCATATTATGTAGATTATATCTCCTTATAAATTATATATTCTCAAACTCAAATTGTATTTCCTCAATATAATAAAATTAAGTGTTTTGTTAACTGTTAATATGTTTGGTTTGTAGAATTGTTCGCTTCTTTATGGGTTCCTAAAATATATATAATAATTTTGGCAAAATTTACTGTAAATGAAGTTTGTAGCCTTTTTACAAATCCGTGAAGTGTGTTGCAGCCTTCCAATATTAGAAGTTTCCTCACCCCTGGCTTAGACCATGCAAACTCTGAAGGATTTAGTTGTGTTTTTGAATAACACATCAACAAATACTTTTAATAAAATAAATTTTTACTTTCTTTTTAGGTGACCTGGTGGTCTAGGGGTAAGGTGTCGAACTTCTGGGGTTCAATCCACGGTTCCGGCACAGATTTATCTGATTGCCAAACCTTTTTTTCACCTCTGACAAGACGTGTATTAATCGCAACTTGTGAATGTGTGGAATGCCAGGCCTCCACCGTGGTTTGGATCCCACGTTAAACCTTTAGGTCCTCCATTTCATCTCACAATCACCCTACCATCACACATTAGCGTAAGTGCATACAACCCGAGCAGGTAGTAAGACACAGTGATAATAATAATAATAATACTTTCTTTTTAGTCTTATGCCATCACAATATCTTGTTTAATTTCACTGGAGGTTACTGGTAACATTAAATATGTAAAATGGCTTTTTTTAATGATGTTTTTAGGGGACATCTTAACATAACTTATTTTATTAGGACTATAAACAGCATTTCATGTTGAAATACATATCACTTTCTCTTTCTTTATCACCATTTAAGGACTATTTATTTTTGACTACACAGGAATTCAAACCACTGATTCAAAGGTGATGGGTTATCATGCAGAGTTCAACATTTTGAGAAAAGTTATTCTTATTTGAAACATCTTGCAAAACTTACAGATATGAGAATAATTTATTGTCACACTGAAATGTCAGGATTCACTTTAATGCCGATTGCAAACAAATTCAGTTCTCAAAACACATTTACCAGTGATTAAGACTATTTTCATAAGAACCTTATTAGACAGCTAGAAAAGTTATTAAATCTACTTTCATGAAGTCATACCTTAAGTAATAAGATCTGCAGCTGTCACTTTTGATAGATATTATCAATACCTAATAAATAACACTAGAAATATGGAGAAATTTTCATCAATTTTGTTCACAAAAATCACATATACTTTAATTTTCTTTGTATTTAAATTATGTTTTTCATTTAAATTAAATATGACACTTGAACAAATTAATTAAACTGTGCATGGATGATATCAGCACTAAAGATAACTTCAACCCCATTATTTAAATTAGATAAACATAATTAATTTTATAGTTGTATGCACTAATGTGTGGTGTATTCATAGGTTTGCTTGAAGCATCAAGATTTTATTTTCTCAACAAAGGATAATATTGTTATCAACATTATTTATCATTTACACAATGTAACAATCATTCTGAAAGACCACACAATGCCTTCACAGATCCTGGCAAATTACTAACATGTAATAAACATAAGCTGTTAACACCTGCAACAATTGAAGAAATGTGCCTTTTAACTTCTATTTCAATTCTTTCACTCACAATATATTGACCACAAATAATGATCTAAGAATTAAATAGTTTTTAGTTTCTATTGCAAAAATATTGGATACAAAACCTTATACTGTATATTTTGTATACTAATTATATTTCTTTTCACTTCCTCTCAAGCCCATAGAAAGATTGTCAAAAAAAAAATTATATGCCTACCAACTACTCTCATATACCTACTTACCTGTAAGAATATTTTTTTTATTACAAACATTCATTAAAAAGTAATTTTTGTGTATGTGTGTACACTCAGCCTGGGTGTCAGCAGTGAGGGGCTAAGGGAATATGTCCCCCCCTAATAATCTGTTTGAATTTGATACTCTTAATACTGTAAAAGGAACAGTGATTGGTTTTAATTAGTACCTTCAAATTAAAAATCCAAGCTTGAAACAAATAATTAAGGTAAAGTTTTTATATGATATATAGAATTACTTTCGCTCTCATATTATCCATTTATTCATTTGAAACAAAATTAATTTTTTATTTTCTAATTTAAAGTGAAAATGCGTTTTCTCTCATATCTCCCTAATAATTAAGAACTAGCAATAACTATATCACATAGACTTTCTGGGAAGTCAAATTGATTGAATACTAAAATAACGATTTTCTCCTGTGTTTGGATGATTTTGAATCATTATTTATCACTTTTAACTTTACAAGAATTATGAATGTGGAAACTAACTTAGGTTATGGATTCAGCCTTCTCTGTATATATTTTAAAATCCAATTGAATGCAGTTGAAAAATGACACCTGAACACTAGAATTAAATCAAGGTCATGTCTCGACTTAATTTAATTTGATCAATATGTAACTTTTACTAAAGGTCCTGCACTCATGTTTCAGTGTGAGCGAGTACAGTTGCCATGGCAGAAGCCCATTCAGCTGTAGCCTTCCAATTCTCCATCACTCACGAGGGGTGGGATGTTAATTTTGACCGCGAGGTACTTCACTTGGTCTGGCAGTCCGGAATCCGCTCGTGGAAGAAACGTCTAGCCAGGTTTAAGGTAAGATAATTTGAATTAACATTTTATGTTCATCAGTGATGCAGATAGTTGGGACATAATTAGTGCTCTAGATTTTGACGAAGGCTCCCAGGTCCCAACTGTAAAAGGACTAAACACCCTAGTGCTTCAAGGCTACACCACTGCATATAATGTGTTATATGATTAACCTCTTGTACACATTTTATATTTGTTTTGGAATAGGATTTGAGAAAAGAAATTGACTTTTAAGATATTATTTCTTATATAATACTTTATTTGTACATATTTTGATACGGAAGCATTTAAAACCAAGGACTTCCTTATGAAATTAAAATTTCCCCCACCCTACCGTCTTTAATCAGATTATAAAACTAAAAAAAGAAGTATTTACTAACCAATTATTTGCCTTGATGAATGCATCAGCGTTTCTCCCGCAATAGGCTGGGCTGTCGAATGGCAGAGAGATCAGAATTTGAATCGTGCTTGGGTGTTTTTCCACAATGGCTTCTCACTTGACCTCCCCACAAATGTGTTTACATTCTCTCTAAATTCAATATTTCTCATCCTTAACACATTAGTGTAGTTAATATATATGGTTTTAACACAAACGAGATGTGAGACTTGGTGGAAAAAGTATAAATTAAAAATAATCCTCCTATAAGAATGCTGTACAGGTATTGTTTTTTTTTATGTTTAGAACAGTATAAAGAATGGTGTGTATCCAGCCTCATTGCAGAGCTTGTGGGCTATCGTGGCCATCATAGTTGCCCTACATTTCACCGGTGTTGGTGTTGCACATAAATATGTGAACACAATAACAAACTATCTCCCAGCGTAAGTACAAACATTCATTAGCTACCTTTTTAGATAACTCTAAATTAGAGATGGTACCCTCAAATCTTCTATTCTTTGAATCCCTCGAATCCTTAAAGGTATTTGAGAATTTGAGGACACATTATTTGGTATTCGAAATTGTTTCAAAATTGGAATTGGAATTTGAATTTGTTTTACAGCTCGAATACTGCTTATTGGTGGTTAAACCCCAACATTAGTTTAAAAAAAACTTAATATCCAAGCTTAACCCAGTCTAGTAATTTAATACTTAACTGAATGTAAGAATGTAATAATAAAATAATTTTAGCAAACAAAAGTTAACGTTTATTTATTATTACTATTTTCTACTATTCTGTTATATCCTTATTTATCCTTATTATCATAAGTGTTTACAAGATTTGTATTTGAATTCGATATTCAAAATCCAAAATTTGTATTTGTAAAATAGTCGATCTGCCCCATTTCTACTTGTAAGCCTCAACATATTTGCTAAGGCAATTGTTTTTTAATTTTCATTTAGTATCTCATTGATGATCTTCTAGTGTTTTCCCAAACATCTAATTTTTTTCACCAAATGGCTAGCAGCGATGATATAAAGTTAAATCTCTCTTTATTTATTATTTTTAAACTATAAAAAAAATACTTTTTAAAAATAGAATAATTTATTATTGATAGTATGTTCATTTAATATTATATTTTAAACAGCTTTATGATAACTTAGCCATTATTGAGGAATTATGGCTATCAGTGCAACAATTGTTGCTACTAAACTAATAAAGGCCTTTTTTATGGCCTGTTTACACTCAAGTTAATATCAAGTCATATTTATTGCGTCTTAAACGCAAACCAATATTTTTTATCTGGGTCCTTATACCTGACTAATGTTTCAAACTAACAAAATATTTTTAGAACTGTTGATTAGCAATCATTAAATAGAATGTTAGTGAAGGCATTGTTTATAGCAGGGGGTTTCCAACTAGCGGCCCGCAACGTTTCTTAGAAAAAGTAATCTACTCTAGTAAAATTAATGTTTTTTAGCCGATGAACAGAAAGTTTTGACTTGCTTGAGGAAAATACATGAAATCTCCAACTGGTGTCGTCATTCAATAATAAACTTAATTGACCTCTATTTTTATAATAACTTGTGTATTTGCCCGAGTCATATATATATATATATATATATCCTTCAACCCTTTAGCCGATTATAGTGTGGCCCTCCACTAGACTTGTGGATTCAATTCTGGCTCTTAGTAACTTGTAAGCTGGAAACCCCTGGTTTATAATAAACTTGCGATTTTTTGTCATAACTATGCCATGAAATTTTTATTTTCACTCAAAGATAACCACTTTAATCTTAGCTCATTATGAACCACAATTGTACAGCCATTTATGTTTATCATAAAGGTTTGTATTTAATTTTACACATAAATTTTCATTTTTCTTTGACTGTTTCTTTGTGTTAGTTTCACTAGTAGTTGTCTTTCTCTTTTAATTCATAGGATTGACTGTGACATTTTCATCGATTTAATTAAATTTATTTTTATTCTTAGTTTGAATTAGCTTTAACCAGATACTGGCATTGTCACAAATAATATCCTTTCCTATTTATTTTAGGGCAATAACTTCAATAATCTTATTCTTACCTAGTAAAGAACCTTGGTTTTAGTTTCTATATCGATAAAAATAATTAGAAACTCTATGTGACAACAATTTCTTCATTATCATTTTAATGTTACCTGTGGATTGTTGCAGTACGGAAACTCATACCAAATACTGAAACTCTTACCGTGCATTACAAGGTACAGTCAACTCTGGTTGTAGTGAACTTTCGGCTATATTGAACCTAATGCATTGGTCCTAACTCGCATACATTTCAATGTGTGTTAAAAATTGGTTTTTATGAACCCTCAACTTGGGTTTTAGTGAACAAAAAATTGATACTTTCATAAGAAATGTCATTCTAACATACAGTAAATAACAGCATATAACCAATTTTTTTAAGATCATTTAATACTTTTCATTAAAGAGCGATTGTATTTGAACTCTAATTTTGTTTGTTACAAACCCACTACTTTCAGATAAAAAAAAATCAGTTTTAGCGAACTTCGGACATAGAAAACAAAATAACTGAGTCGGTAGAGGTTCATTATAACCAGAGTTGACTGTATATAGAATGATTGATGATAGCACAACCTTCAAGCTAAAAGTTTCTCATAAAAAACCTCAAAAACATTTGATCTTTTGGCGTAGAACTTTAGCAAAACATAATATTTCTCCTCTCTCCCAATTCTTCACCTCTATACATTTCCAGCAATTATCTGGGGATGTGTCAGCCTACTTATTTTCTTAGCAAATATAATAAGTCCTAGACTTTAATTGTTATTTTGTTCCAAAGGTTTTCGCGTGAGTTCAAAAACCATTTAATCTGAATGATTATTAAATACAATGTATTCTTAACTTGTATGTTTGTTTTAAAGGATAATTAAAGTGTGGCTCACATTAACCATTATGTATGTTCACTTACAAGATATAACTAGCTCAAGCTAGACACAAACAAACTAGTGATGACACTACACCAAACAACACCTCTACGGGAACTACAGATCTTATGGAGAAAAGCTTTATCTTATCTGTTCCTCTTGGTTAACTGTTGCCAAATATCCTCACTTTCACTTAGGAAGGTGGTGTGTAGGGGTAAGAAGGTGCTACTGGCAACAATTAGGAACCAACACTGTAGAGTTTGTTGACTAATTAAGGGATGAATGGTGATAAGAAAACAAGAGCACGGCAACCATATTTACTGATAGTAAACATGCAGTTTCTTAAGAGACTATATTCAATGGATTAGCTGTGTGTCAGCTTACAATGAATGGATTCTTTTATGTTTAAAGTGGCTCTTGGTAGGTGGCGCTGCTAGTCTTAAGTAGAAGTACTGAAACTGTGTATCTATGAATTATTTATCAAGTAGAGTTGGGTCAAATCCAAATCTCCCCTTTACCTTTGAATCCCAGATCTTGAATTTGAATCCAAATCTTGGGGAAAAAATTATGTACATAAGGAGAAATAGCAATATAATGGAATAATATAAAATAGCAACAGAATCTAAATGTATAAAATAATCTTTAAAATTCATTCATTATAACATTCATACATCCAGTTAAGTGTTAAATTACTTGTCTGAGGCCTGGTTGTTAAGTTTGTCCTATAATTATGTTGGTTCCAAATCACCAATAAGCAGTATTAGAGCTCTAAAACTAATTTCAATTTAAAAATGGAAGACAATTTTTTTTAAAGTATTTGTGTTTTGAATCTGATAATTTCTTGCATCTCGAATATCCTTAAGGATTCGAGGTTTTCTGGGGTTAATGGATTAAAGGATCCTCTCTCTAATCTCTAAATTGAATCCATATCTATGACAGGACTATTATGATTTTGAACATTTGATGCAACATTGACATTCAGTGTGGTGTGGGTAATAAAACTATTTCTCTTGGTGGCACAGGCCGACGTTACAGTGGCAAGTAGTGTCGTGCACTGTGCTGGGGATTGCCCTCTGGCTCACGATTATCTACTTTATCCGGTACACGCTCAAATTGCTATTCATCTACAAGGGCTGGATGTACGAGGAGAGAGGGAAAGGACGCGTGATCTCCAACCGCACCAAGTTGTGGGTGATGATGGTGAAGGCCCTGTCGGGGGCGAGCAGTCCGCTCCTGTACAGCTTCCAAGGTTCCCTTCCGCGCCTCCCATTGCCGTCTGTCCAGGAAACAATGAAGAGGGTCTGTAACACAAAACTGACTCACTTTAGGTTAGCAACTAGCGCAAGGAAACACTGAGAAATCGTTCACTCTTTCATGAATATATTGGGTGAAATGCATGAAATTAGGTCATCCTAATTATTTTTGGTGATGAAATAAAACACAGTTGTTTGAATCCACAAATAAAATTACTAAAGTGTATTTTAAAATATTACTCAACCTTTTAACCAAAATAATTACTTGTTTTCAGGAGCAAGCTATAGGATAAGACGTAAAGCTTAATAAATGGTTTTTAAAGAACACATCCAACTTCATGGATAACACTTAAAATAAGTAGATAATACAGCTCAAAACAAATGTTATCTCTGGTGCGATTTCCTATATTCTACTTTATATTACATTTAAAAAAAAATGAAGTTAAAAAATTAATTTTAGAATGAAAAAACTTACATTAATCTCTGGTATGGGCTAGAGTGATAAGTCACTTTCATTGATTTGTCTCAGTCTTCTTACTTATGGTTCTGACAAATATAAAAGTGACAGAGCTATGAACGATACTAGTAATAATATTCAATATACAGCCAGTCCCTGTGATGAATGGAGTGAAGGTGTCGCTTGTAGGGTCAGTTGGTGTATGAACGATACTAGTAATAACATTCAATATACAGCCAGTCCTTGTTATGAATGAAGTGAAGGTGTAGCTTGTAGGGTCAGTTGGTGTATGAACGATACTAGTAATAACATTCAATATACAGCCAGTCCCTGTGATGAATGGAGTGAAGGTGTATGCTTGTAGGGTCAGTTGGTGTATGAACGATACTAGTAATAACATTCAATATACATCCAGTCCCTGTGATGAATGGAGTGAAGGTGTCGCTTGTAGGGTCAATTGGTGTATGAACGATACTAGTAATAACATTCAATATACAACCAGTCCCTGTGATGAATGGAGTGAAGGTGTCACTTGTAGGGTCAGTTGGTGTATGAACGATACTAGTAATACATTCAATATACAGCCAGTCTCTGTGATGAATGGAGTGAGGGTGTTGCTTGTAGGGTCAGTTGGTGTATGAACGATACTAGTAATAACATTCAATATACAGCCAGTCCTTGTGATGAATGGAGTGAAGGTGTCGCTTGTAGGATCAGTTGGTGTAAGAACAAAACTAGTAACGGGAAACTAACTACCTTATTCCTCATTTCCTAGTACACCTCTTCACTTTTGCCTAGTCCTAACAGCTGATGGTGGAACTGTTGAAGATCCGACGAATTCTTGGTTTGAGCACTATTCATGCATACATATACATACAACAAAATAGAATAAACTTAGTATCATTTTTTGTGTGTGTTTCAAATGAAAACCGTGAAGTAAATTGAGTTTAGTAAGTAAAATTTGTTGTGGTATCAAAACTTTTTTTACATGTTCATTGAACAAACTCTAATGATATTCCTAATGATGTCTTACAATCTTTCTGAGTTTCTTGCCTATTCACATTTAATATGATTCGAATAAGGAAGGTATAATGTAGAGGAAATGTCCCTACCTTCCTCTCACCACCAATGTAGAACAAACTATCATAGTTTGTGTTTCCACTAATCAATATCATCATCATCACCATCATCTTCATCATGAACTGATTCCAGCCTTTGGCTGGGTCTGTTTGGCAAAGTACCATCATCTCCCTCTGTCCTGCCACCATTGTTCCTCCTGCACTATCTTCTACATTTCTCTTCTTACTTGCACACTTGCTGCTATCTGTTCCTCCCATCTATTACCTAGTCTCCCTTGCGGTCTCTTCCTTACATACCCCATATTGATTAATCTTCTTGGAATTCTCTCCCGTTACATCCTCATTAGGTGTCATTCTTGCATCCTCAACTATCTCATGTACCCCCTTTACCCCAACTCTTGACCATGCATCTTTATTCCTAAACCTATATGTTCTGGTGACAAGCTCCTTAAAAACTTCATTCCCATGGCCTCTACTTTCCTTGTTTCTCTTTTATCCAAAGTCCAAGTTTCTGCTGCTCCTTTTTGCCTCACTCACACTACCAAGATAATTTACGCTCTTTGCTTCTTTCAGATTTATTCCAGCCAGCTTTCTCACCTTTCTGGCCTTGTTATCACCATCACTTCACTTTTTGCCATACTAAATTTCATTCCACACCCTTACACTTCCTTATTCCCTTCCTCTTCCCACTGATATGGTTCAGAAATGAATGCGCTTCATAACACTTTCCATACGATCTTTAATCATTTGGGGAACCTAATTGTAGGAATTAATGTCCTTAGATTTAACTGTGAGTATTTTAATTTTGCTATTGTGTTTTTTCTTTAATATATTAATTTCAAATTAAGTTACTATTTATTGGAATTTCCAAATTTTAGAATATATTTTTTCTATAGGTACTATAATTTACTGGGAAAATGTTTGGTCAAATTTTTAAACACATTATAATATACATAAAAACTAGTGGTTATAAATTCAATTTTCATTTTTGGCAGTATCTGCAGAGTGTTCGTCCACTTCTAGACGATGAAAAGTATAAACGAATGGAGAAGTTGTCCGCAGAGTTTGAAAAAGGAATTGGTGTGAAACTGCAGCGCTACCTTGTCCTCAAATCTTGGTGACTATAATATTATATATTACTCTATAACATGGAAAAGAATATACATTCGTATTTTAAATATCTCAACATAACCACACTAACACATATTTATACACACTTCAATATTTAGATGCTTTTATTACATATTCCCCAGGAAGTGGTGGTGGTATCTGAAATCTTAGCTCAATTGGTAGTATGTGTGTGTACGGAGCTAAGGATCTTGGGTTCGGTTCTTGGCATAGCCGAAAAATTTACCCTTTGTGAAATTTGCAGTTTCCCCTTTCATAATGATGAATTAATAGGTAATAATGTGCAAAGCTTCGAAAAATCAAATTTGAAGGTCAAATTTCTTTCTACTTCGACATCTACAGTGACCTTTGCATATTCGGAAACATTTTGAAGGAAGGATAAGACTTCAATAAATTATCAAACGATTTAATTTTATCTTACTAAATATTACATTTTTCAATATTCGATAATGTTAAAACCGTTACTAAATAGAATTTTAACACCAATTAGTAATTTAACTACCACAACGTAAGCATAGATCATAAGTGGGTAAGTCAATGTTAATAATAACATAGTTTTGTAAAAAATGTACCATTTCCTACTACTACTACTACTATTTAAATTAGAAAACTTAACATTTCAATTTCACAATAGATTTATTTAGTAGACATAAGAAGTGTTACATTTACAAGTTTTACAAATAGGCAGAAAATGATAGCATATTAATTCTCTTCTCACGACAAATATCCTTGAGTGATTACTTGATTACTTGCAGTGACCTGGGCAACACAGTGACCAGTCAAGAGGCAGTAGAATTTCTAAAAGGAGAGTAATATGAGAATTAGTTAAAGCAAATATAGAACAAGTTTACAGTATAACATTTACACAGTCTCACTCGACAAGGTTTAGTGTTACTAATACAGTTGGATAGTTGGCTGGTGAATCCAGCTGGATGATGGCTAAGGGCCAGAAGTCATTAAAGTACTAAGGCAGGACATGTTCCCTATACGGTACTACCATGCATTCAATAGTACATCAACCTAATTTTGAACAATCACCAAATTTAAGAACTTATTAACAGGGTAAAACAAATATAATTTGCGCGGACCCAACTATGACAAACAGTCACTTTCCACGGGTTGCGCACCCAAACTAATACCTATAATGAACATTGACTGCTTAGTCAAACCTCTATGATTTACAACTGCACTGCGTAAGGCAGAAGAAAGAAACAGACTTCCTGGCGATAACCATCAATAACAAAGTACTGATGCACATGACGTTTAGGGTGTCATGAACTATATTACCTTTTAAAGATTTATAGGAACTTGTGATTTAGTGTACATTTACCACACTAAAATTCACATTTTCCAAGTGAGAGGCACGGACGTTAGGACCGTGTCCAAAAATACAATAATGCACTCAGCATTTGACTTTATGAGTCATTTAAATTTTACATGTCCATCGGACTGAAAGGCGAAATATAGCCAAGGTACTTCTAGCATAACGAAGTTAGCTAGTTTTTGAATAAGCTACTTGGTCTAACAAAATAGAACAAAAATAATAATGCACTCAGCAATTGACTTTAAGAGTCCTTAACATTTGACTTGTCAATCAGACAGACAGGTGAAATACTTCTAGCGTTAGCTAGTTCTGAAGATGAAACAAATCTAATAAAGAGAAACATTTCTCTTGCAAAATTAAAAAGACTTCCAAATAACTATTTACAATATATTAAACAAAATAAAGTATCTTCCTACTTCATGCTTGTGGCTAAACGACCCCGGCTGGATACTGATACCCTGGTTGAGTTGTCCTGGTGTCCAGCTCGTTGATCCCGACGATTCATTCAGCACCGTCGATGCTAGGGCGGTGAATCCGTCGCCACAAACTCCATGGTCCTTCTTGGTGTTTTTCTCGCCGGCAGCGCTTCGTCCTAGTTCCTAAGCTGAGACAAGGTGTTGTGCATAAATGTGCTCAAGGCGCTTACCCTTATATAGCGACAATCAGATATGAACATGAAAAGGGATAACGGAGAATGAATTACGAAGCAGAGGTAAAATAAGGGAGAACGAAAGATAGGGGAAAGAGAAGGGGGTTTAGAAAAAGATGAGCTTCTTCTGTCGACCACCAGAGGCGCATGGTCGCACTTGCGCTTTGGCTCAGTGCGTCTCTCTCTTTGATTCTTTCTTTTCGACTGCGTGAGCCAAAGTTGAACCACGTGGAGCCGCCATTATAGAAATTCTGTTTTGTGAAATGAGTAAATGATATCTGAAGGCATCCGTCCTTGGGTGAGTTTTACACACATATATCCTGCATCACAATGCATCAGTATTAATTTAGTTATTTGATTTTCACTGTTTGTTTTACGAAAAGACATGATATAGAAGTATATTATTTAAATTATATTAACTGCCACATGGTTAGTTGTAAGTTTTGGGTAGTCCTCTTTTAAATAACTAGGGCCCATATTCACAAATCTTATTCATAACTTTAATAAGATTAGTCTTGTTTTGTGATATCTAGAACCGCAATTATAAAAATGTAAATTAATTTTTTACTAATCCACGTGTTTTTTGAATGTAGGCCAATACGCCGTTTTGTATTAGAGTACAACTTTGAGGTAGTTTATCTTTTAATATCTCCATATAGCCCCAACGTGGCACCCAATTACACGAATATTGATAAATAGTTAGTTTTTTCCCTTGTAGGCGATCAATCAACCTGATTGACACGCTACAAAAATAAGAATACCTATAAAGAAAATAATAACACCAGGGTCACTGATATGAAGTAGAGAAGGCACTTTAGTTGTGCTATCTTCGCAGCTCGCGTCTATGTTTAGTTCTTAATAGTCTCTCTCTTTGGAATGATCTGTAACAAATTACAAGTGCATTTTGACACAGAAGTTTTTCATAGCTTCTTCACATTTTCTTTTTTATTCAAAATGGCTGATACGAAAAGTGGGAAACGAAAACAGAATTTAATTTATAATTATTATCGGAGAAATCCAGATCAAAAGACATACATATGTAAAGTTTGCAAAACAATATTATAAGCTTTATGATGTAAGTAAAAATTAAAACTTTATTGATAATTTACTAAGCTATCAGTAAGCCTGTGTGCATTAATTATTAATATAGGCCTTAAGTAACAAATTAGGAAATTTTCTTGGTCCATGTTACTGACAAGATCTAGAAACATAATTAATTTAAAAGTAGTGTTAAGTGACAACAAAAATACTAGGCAGCTTCGACTTTTCTTCACAAGTTTCAAGCTTAGCTTCACATTTAAAAAGTGGCCTTCGCACACCCCTATTAATAGGGGGAGGGCTGGATGATGTGTCTTTTCTAGATTTATGTTAGTTATGGCCTTAAAGCTGTGTGCTGATATAATTAGTCAGTTCAGAAAGTGCACGCTAAGTACCTCAAATAAATGATTAGTAAGATTAAACAGTAATCTACTTCAATGATGCGAACCATTTTGTGAAAGTTGAAAAGTCCTCTGTTGGATTTGTCAATATATTGGCTTCACCACTCAAACTCTCCATAAACTTATCAATGGACACCGCCATCACAACAAAATCAAGAACCCAGAATAATCAGTTTCAGTACATGCCTCAACTTGTAGATCTTCAACTTTGTGGGCTGCTACACTTTAAAGCTGTTAAAATCACTTTTCAAAACCCAATGCAATATTTCCCAGTGAAGAAGATTGGAACTGGTACATCGATAGATCATCATATCTAGAAAACTACTCGCTCTAAATATTTGTTAACTAGGCCTGATTCCAACACTAGCATCATCTACCATCTACAAAACAATAGATCAACCTCCATAGAGTTTTCAATCTCTCTACTATTAATTCCTGAGGAAGACGCAATTTTTTTTTATATAGCACCAGGTACTACTACCTGTTCGGGTTATACATCTATATACTAATTACATTAATGTTTTAGGGATTAGGAAGGTTGAGTTTAGATTAATTGTGCTCACATTTGCATGGAGAAAGGTGTACAACCATTTAGGAAAAATCATCCTCAGTACACTCGACTGGGATTGAACCTCAATCTTTCTGTAACTGGCAGGCTAGTCATTTGTGAGAGTAGTAACTTAGTTTGTGCGGCTATCAAAGCGTGTGAACATGCTATGAAATCATCTAAATATTGAAGAGTGTGTAAATATGTGTTAGTGTTTTACTTTTATTTGTGCTTTTTTTTCTACAATTATATCATATATGTTCAATGGAATAGGTTGGTAACCATTTTTAAACTTATTCTTTCTTATTAGTAATACTTATTCAAAAAGGTAGAATCTGTTGAGTCCATTTATCTTCCAGCTGATGAGCAGAGTCCAAATTTTGATGACTTAAAAATTATCAAAAAGTGACCTATAAAATAACCTAAAGATTCTAATAAATTGCTTCACATTTTCAAAAAATGGCCTAAAAATATGAACAAAGTCATAATAAATGCACTAGTCTAAATCAAACACTTGCTTTAATGATGATGATAACTTTATTTGGGTGAAGTTAAGACCAGCGCCCTTTCCAACACCTAACCCATTACTTATTTAAACTAAAATATACATTGGCAAAAATCCTTTAACAATTAAACTCTTGCATTCCACTAAATATAATGTTGATTTCAAATATCTTCTTCAGAAATAATGGTTACCTCCTCCCAGCGCAACCCTCTCCAGACTAGTTGCAGTGTCTCACCAGGAATGTATATTTTACAACCAATACAAGCAAAGAGGATAAAAAGTTAATTGACTACACCATTTTCTTACTGACCACTATTTGTTAAAAAAAAAGTATGGATTTATTAAATATCGATAGTATAAAAAAATATACTTATCCAACATATATGTCTTAAAATGACTCTAAAAGCCCTAAAAATGATCATATAAAGGACACAAACCAAGAAAATATGACCTAAAATTACAAAATGACAAAGAACGGGCAAAAAATATTGTAACTATAAAATACACATTTTTACAACCAGGCGATTGTGAACAGTTTATCAACTTATGAGCTTTTTTTGTGATGAACCAATAAAAATATGAAGTGTCATCAAAATCTGAACCCTGCTGATGAGTATTTATTAAAGGTTTGATGGCTCACACTTGAAAATTCAAAATTCACGTGCTTACAAATCCCCTAGTTTTAAAAGTTTTTTTTAATGTGCACACAGGTGGTCAAGTAATTATGTGTCTGACTGGTGGGAGGAATACATTTACCTACGTGGTCGATCACCTCTCATGGTCAACTCCAACTTTTATGGCATTGATGCCATCTTGATGCATCCGTCCCAAGTCCAAGCGGCTCGGGCAGCAACTTTGATATATGCCTGCCTGCAATATCGCCGGCTAATTGACCGCCAGGAGCTGGAACCGGTAAGATATTACTTCTGTCCGCTGTTAGCAGCCTCTCTGGCTTTGTATGTGCGAGTAAAAACCATAAATAAAAGGAAAATTTACTCTGACTTACAAATACATTTTTATTTTTGAGACACACAGGTCATTTAAAACATGACCTGCTAAACTATATTAATTATAAGCTGATACATTATTTAAAGGGCTCCAATATTATGAATAACGGTACTTCATTATTTGTTATTATAATTAATAGCCGGTAATATAAAGTGCTTTCACTTGCATCTGAGCTTTATAATTAGAACTATGGGGAAAAAAAATTATGGACATAAGACAAAATAGGAATATAAAAGAGTTATATAAAATAGAAATAGTAACTAAATTTTAATACTCTTTAGATAAAATAAATTCATTATAACATTCTTATATTCAGGTGAGTGTTAAATTACTGGTCTGGGGTCTGGTTGTAGGGCTTAACTATAATTATGTTGGGGCTGAACCATCAATAAGCAGTACTAAAGTTCTAAAACAAATTTCAAATCAAAATTTTGTAAACATCTTTATAATTATCAGTGGCATATTCTGAGAAAAATTAATAGGTATGCTGTACTCTAAAAGTTGCATCGGAGATTTGGGGGCTGAGGACCCTCAACCACCGTTGTCCAAGAACGTCAAGGGATTATTTCAAGGGATATATTTGAAGATGTGTTCATATAGAACAGTGGTTCTCAAACATTTATTATTTCCCTTTAACAGTATGCTATCTTAGAAAATTTTGAGCCCCCTCCCCCTCTCTTCCACTCCTATATTCTCTCTTCTTTTATTTATCCATAATGATGATTACCATCCACTCAAAATGTAATAAAAGTAACTCCATGGTGTCAACCAGCATTCAGGCTATACCAGGATGTATACTGGGTCACAAAAGTCACGAATTTTTTAATATTTTAGTCATAAACTCATGAAAATATTTTTAGTTTGAATTTCTCTAACATCGTAACAATGCGAACATTTCAGAGATAGCGCTATCCACTACACGTAATGCCACGCAGCACGCGCCAGCTAGAAGTTGCTTGATTGTTTTGTCTGTGATTCCAACGACAAGGTTAACGTTCGCCATCTTGTGTTAAATTTTAGTGTGGCGTGCTACTTGTCTCATGCCTTGTGTGTGTCTACAAATAAAGGTTTTCGAGTGAATGAATTTGAATTCAGGTTTTGTAAATGGTACGGGAAAATACCAGGACATTTTCTACACAAACCATGCGTTCATCTGTGTTATGGATCTGGATCAAGATGCCGATGGCAATTATCAATTTTCTACGCTTTCAGTGATCCGACTGCAATTTGAAGGCGGTGTAAAATGTAAATTATAATTTCAAATTAATGTTGGCAGCAAATAGCAATCGTTTTCGCATTGAAATATGTCATATTTTTTTTATAAAATATAAAATAATACTATTACTGTTAATATTTGATCCTTGATGTAATTAAGTTAATTTTAAAGACCATTCATTCAAAACAGTTAAAATTCACCAATTTTTAAAATTATTTTCGCTGTATTATGGGCACATAAAATATTAGGACTAAATTATGTATTAATTGTGTGTTGTGAAAAAAATCCATAATTTTTTTTGGGTGGGCATTCAAAGATTTTATGTGAAGTTTAGGCTAATCTGTTAAAAGATGCCTGTTAAATGTTCGTTCAAAGAGTTTTGGCTGACTGTTGAAGAAAATAAATACTCTAAGTGCTTGCGCCCTGTTGAAGATGACCAGTATAAGGCTTATTGTACATTTTATAAATCGAAATTTGATATAAGCCTCAATGGATTGAATATTCATGAAAAAGGTAAGAAGCATTTGGAACTAACCTCTGCGCTACTCCAAGGTAAGCAAAAAACGCTCAGCTTTATATCTGCTGAAAAAGTTGGATGTAAACAGCCAAAACCGGCAAAAGAATTATTAGCTTCCACAAGTAGGCCTACTTCTGAAACTGATGTATATTTGGTTGCATCTTCGTCTACATTAGTTGTTTCATTTTCCTCATCTTTTGGAGGACCTTTAAGTAAATTTTGTGTAAATGATGATACCAGGAAAGCAGAAATTCTGTGGTCCATTAGTTAGGTTATGACTCATACTTCTGACAGAGGTTCATGTATTTCCAGTGATCTTTTCTCAATCATGTTTCCTGACATTGTAATAGCACAGAAGCTCAAAATGCAAAAAGACAAACTCTACTATTTGACAACCTTTGATCTTGGCCCCTTCTTCCAAGAAAAACTCTCGGCGGAGTTAAAGAAGACTGCATTTTTTGCAATTTCAATTGACAAAAGTCTTTATATAAAT
Organism: Timema shepardi; assembly: GCA_902151425.1. Taxonomy (NCBI): domain Eukaryota; kingdom Metazoa; phylum Arthropoda; class Insecta; order Phasmatodea; family Timematidae; genus Timema; species Timema shepardi. The sequence goes on from CABFVX010003160.1 coordinate 24,414, forward strand.
GCCCAAAAAGGACAAATGGACATCATTGTCTGATATTGGAACTCAAGTTTAAATGTGGTTTGGACCCGATACTTGAACTCTTGTGTTTTTAGGGCATTTTACTGCAGCTGACCTCCTTGATGCCTTTACGTCAGGTATGTCTGAATTAGGACTGCCTTTAAAAATAATGTTCTCCAAATAGCTGTTGATGGATCTATTGTAAATTTAAAATTCCTTAAGGACTTCAATCAAATGATGGGAAAAATTTTAGATAACCCTAAAGACAAGAAACCTATTGATGTTGGAACATGCTCTCTTCATACATTTCATGGGGCTTATAAGACAGCTCATAATAAATGTGAATGGCAAGTTCATATTTTTCTGCGTTCATTGTATTATCTGTTTAAAGATTTTCCATCTCGAAGATCTCATGATATACTCTCAAGTGGATCAGACCTCTTTCCACTTAAAATGTGTTCTATCAGATGGGTAGAAAACTCAAAAGTTATTGAAAGAGCCTTTAAAAATGATTCCACATTTAAAGAAATACGTGGCTTTTGTGTGTTCAAAACCACCTGAAACAAAGAATTTTGGTGCTGTACGAAACTTCCTAAAAGATAACCTTCTTGAAGCAAAACTCTTATCTTGGAGTCAGTAGCAGGAGAAGTGTAGCCATATCTTATAATATTTCAAAATGACAATCCAATGTTGCCCTTGCCGAACTTTATTCGATGGCACGTAGCATTGCTGCTCACGTCCTTAAGGCAAAGGTTATAAGCAATGTGAAAAACTCAGGACAGCTCTTGGCAATTGATGTCAAAAATGAAAATCTATTGAGCTTTTCAGATGTAGACATAGGCTTTGGTGCAAAGAAATTTTGTAAAAATGTGAAAGAACTTGATGTTCAACTCTTTAGAAAAGATAGCAGACACTTCTTAGTGGAAATGTTTCAAAAACTGACTGGGCCTAGGTCTCCATTACGAAAGTGCATGGTGAAAGGTGCTTCATGCCTTTCACCAGCAGAAAGGACTAGTGGCACTCTTAAGAGTACAACGGGTTAACATAGCACTCGAACAACTCACTTCAAACAACCACATTGCATATATTGAAGCTGAACATATAAGAAAAAACTACCTTGAAATCTGTGAGCAGTCTTCTGTTCAAGAAGAGCTGTTGACATTTGATTTCAATGAAACCAGACTAGATTCTTTTCTCTTCAACATCTTCATTAATGCAAAAGATGGCAGGTAATGCTGTCATTTTGACCGATGATATTTACAATGTTCCATAGAAACAGTGCTGTTGAAAGAGGTGTTTTAGTAAACAAGGAGTGTTTGGTTGAAAATATGAAAGAGCGTTCTCTAATCTCCCAACGCAACATATATTCAGTGGTTCAGCTGGTAGGTGGCCTAAAGAATGTGGAATTTACAAGTGGGATGCTGCATGCAGCTAGGCGAGCAAGTTCCAAAAGGAGGGAAGCAATTGAAGAAATGAAAAAGAAAGAAAGTAAAGAAGCTAACAGATCAAAAACAACATTGGAAACTCTAAATAAACTCGAGGCAAAGAAAAGAAAACTTCTCCAACAGGCTGAAGAAGCGGCTTCAGCACTTCAAACTGGAAGTGACTCGGAGAAGAAACGATTGAGGCAGATGTAAATCCTGTATGTTGTGATTTTGTGTACAAACTAAATATTAGGTGTCAAATTTAATTTGAACAATATTAGATTTTTATGTTTGTTAAGAGACTTTAACTTCTGTGAGCTTCAAACATAAATAATTACAAGTAAATTTTCTTGTTGGTATGGTTATAGTAATAGTTATTTTTTGGGTTTGTTATTTCAATATCTAGGCCCGATGTACAATATAATGTTTGATCGTGTACCAAAGGATTTTTTTTTTCAACCTCGTCTTACTGCCCGTTCGGGCTATATGCTCTTGAAGGAATTTTGTGGTCAAAAAAGGTCACTAAAAAGTTACGAATTTTTGTTCCTCTAACTGAATAGACACCCTGTCTGCATACCTACCGAGTGGCTACTAAACTGTTTGACGAATTAGTGCCAACTCTTGCGGATAAAGGGTGTCATGTGGTCAGCACAACGATGACTCCAGCCATTAAGCTCGACTTTCTATACCAAAGCCACTACTACTTTATTCAGGGTGTCTACCATTCGGGAACATCAGGGGAAACGAGAATTAGCCGGGAATTTGAAGTGATCGGGAAAATACGGGAATAAGTCTGGAATTTGTTAAATTACAATAAAAATCCAGGAAAATGTTGTTTTAATCAAAATATGAAATATAATAATCATTAAATGTGTAAATAATAATGTTATTTAAACTGTAGTTTTTTTGTTTGTAGCTGTGTAATATATTTTATAATTCCTGGTAAACAATGTTAATACCAACTTCAAAAAAATGTTTATTTAAATTTTAAAACTTATTATTAATAGAAAAGGTTAGTAGAAAAATGAGGTGGGAGGGGGGAAGTTAGAAGGATGTGACATACTTTTTAGTCGGCAATTTAAGGAAATGATCAGAGGAAATCGGGGAAAATGTCGGGAATTTCATTAGTCAAGTTGAGTAGACACCATGTTTATTCGAGTAGCTCCTTATTTATCCACTCAAGGCTGAATCTAACCCGTTCCAGACCCACTGCTTCCCTGATAATCTAGACTTGTCAGGAATCAAACTCGGGACCTCTGGGCCCGTAGCCAGAACCTATGACCACTAGACCACATAGGTGGACCTTAAATTGTAATAATATTTACATGGTTAGAAATTTAAGTAAATATTAATGTCGGGGCTAAGAGTGGTATGGGCACATTTCTGAATGCATAAGATAGACAGATCCTATTCACTTAGCCTAGTGTAATTGAAAGCACACAGTTAACAATACTCAAAGCAAACAATAATAATAAGAGTAAAATGAAGTGATACATCAATCAAGCGTCTCATCAGATCTTGGTGAGAAGGAATCATGTGGATTCTCCAACTCACGTTGCAATTAAAACTATTTTATAAAGCCTAACTTATCACACACAATGCTACATGGAAACAAAAGAGTCTCCCAACTTGAGATTTTATGTTCCAGAAGCTATTTAGATGCTTAAACTATGACTAACATAGGGGAGATTATCTCGGACTATTAATACTCTATCGCTACGTCATTGGTTTATTGCTAAGATATTTACACAGCCAAAGATTCAGTGTTCGATTCCTGTGTCCAAGTGTCATTTTTCAACTAATTGGCATATGTCAGATACACGACTGTATCTATAACCTAAATATCATTTAATCTTCATAAATTATTGAGAGTTCAGGGATTATTTTAATATGGCGATTCATTAACTTGGAAGTCATGGTATTCTTGATTTCTGATTTGACGGTCAAATTTGTTGATTTTACCAATAAATTAATATGTTTTGAAGATTTATCCACTTGAATCCATGAAGGTATTATTTTATTAAAAGAGTATTCCTACCTTATAGCATTTAATTTATTGTGGATCCACGTGTTCGTCAGAAAACAATAACAGAGAAGTGGTCAGGTGTAGAGCTCCAAACCAAAGCTCTTAGCCAATCACAAGATTTCAGACTCATCAGCATTGTCAGCTTGGCGCGCCTGAAATAATTTCAAGTTTCTTAGTTCTTTGAAAAACATGATACAAGCAGTGCTGCTGCATTATTTTTAGAACTGCATCTTAATAATCATTCGGGCTATACGCTTATGTACTGATTACAGCAATGGTTTTAGGGATCAGGCAGTTTATATTTATAGCAATGTATACCCACATTTGCATTGAGAGAGAGTGGAAAACCAGTTTGTAAAAACCATCTGACCGAGATTCAAACCTTAATATTCCCATCATTAGCAGTCTCGTCTGCTATAGTAGTGACTTAGATCGTGCAGTTACCAAAGTGGGTGATTGCTGTGTTGTGAGGTGATTTGAAATAACTCAAATGAAAAGCGCTGGTGTCGTTCTTGTTCTCTTTGATTTGTTTCAGGACACGACACCATTATTTGAAAACATCCATTGTGACATTTACTCTTAAAAAGGGGTGTGCGAAGTTTCAAAAATTTCAACTTTGCTTCACATATTTGTTCACTTCGATTTCGTTTCAAGAGTAAAATTCATGAATCGACAATTAGGAAGTTACGCAAAAAAAAAAGTTAAAACACACATTTGTGTTTATTTTATTTTATTTATTTTTCTGCTGTTATTTTCATCACAAATTAGTGTAAGTGTAAAAAATTTGAAATAATTATATTACATTTTGTGATAGTAAGTTAATTTATCATTTTAAGACAAAATTTATTAGTAATGTATATAATATAGCATTTTGTAAATGATATTTAATACCTAAATGTACATAGTTATGGAAAGTATAAAATTTCTATCTAACGCTAAACTTTTTAAATATTCCAACTTTGATTCCACTTCGAAAACATCTCATATTATTTGATTCAACTTCACTTCTACTTGAAACACTGGACTTCACACACTCCTACTCTTAAAGATAGGTTTATCCACTATAAAATAAAATAAGTTGGTAATCAGTTATTTATAATTTGTACAGAGCATCGTAGGTTAAAATAAACTGTGCGGGAATTGCTGTGCCACTCATTGAGATTCTGCTCTCTATTTTTGGTGAACATGTGAATAAAACTTTATCCTTGCAATAATTGTTATTCTGTTTGAATAAAATGTAAATATTTCCTCAGATAATGATCCAAGGCATGGTCCCCCTCTGCTCTTGGCAGTACGAACGAGTGTTCAATACAACTCGTGTGCCTGGCCTTGAAACGGATCACCTCATCCACTATTCAGATTCCAAACACATAGTGGTCTACCACAAAGGACGATACTTTAAGGTGCTCATCTATTCACGGAACAGGATCCTCCGACCGTGCGAGATAGAAATGTAGGATATGAAAATAAATATATAACTTTTTAGGTTGTGGGTTTATATTATTATTATTCACGCTTACATTATTTATTGTAATTTTATATGAAATTTTTGGTCTTCAAACTATGAAAGAAGGTACAGGAAAGAGGTATAGAAACTAGGGATGTGCAAAACTTCGAAAACTTTGACTTCACTTAGGATATTCATTTACTTTGATTTAATAGTGAAATTCTGGATTCAACATTTATGAAACTTTGCCAAAAAAATATATTCAAAGCTAAAACACATGTTTAAAAAAAATTCTGCATCCATTTCCATCCCAATTTAGTTTTAGTGTAAAAAATCTGACAAAATTTTATTACATTTTGTGATAGTAGCTTAATCTATCATTATAGACTAAATATATTTATTACATTTGGAATATAGAATTTTGTGAACTATATTTAGTACCTTAATTAATATAACTATGCAAAGTATTATATTTTTATCCAACATTATTTTAATTTTTTTTTTAATATTCGAAATTTCCCATATATTTTGATTCAACTTCACTTTAAATTGAAAAAGTGAACTTCTAACACTCCTAATAGAAACATATAAAAATGAACTAATACAATATGGAACCTACAATAATAAGAAGAACACAGTTCACACTTTACATTGCTGCCATTAGACAAGGAGGTAATGGCTGCCTCCTGAAGACAAAAAAAAAGACCATTACCCCCCACTCCCTCAGCCAAGGTTTCATTCAATTGGAACTCATCAGGAGGGAGTGTGAGATGAGCAAAGCAACTTCCAAAATGAGAAAGCAAACACACAACACAAAAAGAAGAAAACCAGATATTGGTAAAGAATGATAAAACATGTAAAAAGGAACAATAACACCAATTACAAACACAGGAAATGGACATTGGATTTGAAGGAATACAACCTTAAAGAATTACAGGATATATTCCCATCCACTGACCATTTCCTATATTTGTTAATGATTAAGGTTCTTCAAGAGGGAGGTCCAGTACCTCTTCCAGTGGCAGTGCGGTAAAGTGTGAATTGTTTTCTTCTTTTTTATTGTAGAAGCCATATTGTGTCCTCCCTTTTATGTGTTTTTATCCCTCTTTGCTCTATTTTCTTGCATATGTAACAAAATACACCTAAAAAAGGGAAACAGAGTTTTCCCTTAGACATATTTAAAATACGTGATTAAATTTGATTGAATTGTAGAAAATTAACACATAAAAGTTAAACCACAAATACATATAATTTATGAACACTTTAATAATATTTCATTGCCACATGGCATCCGCCTCATGAAGTATAGGCCTACTCAAAAACAATTTGGCTTCATTGGTGTCAGCTTAATTGTTGAATGATGAAAACTTCTCTAGTAACTAAGACTTAGTTCTAGCTACATTATTTGTTTTGAATAGGGCTCTGCGAGTACTCAGATTTTGAGCTTCGAATCGAGCTTTCACTTGATGTAGGGACTTAATAATCAATTTTTAAAACGCAATTGTAACCATATGATATTTAATTGAGATAATATTGGCATTTCCACTTATAAATCATTCGGTTACTTAACAAATTGCTAAACTTTAATATCAATTTTCACATTAATATCATAATAGAGCTTTTAAACCAATCTTGACCGGCAAATTTATTGAATATTGCCGTCCATTTTGAATTATACTTGATTGAATTGTTTACTTGTATTGCCATGACAAAGCAATGTGATTAAAAATAGCTAAATAGATCACTAAATGATTGAACGATTCTTTTTACCATTTTACCTGGACCCTTTCTAAAATAATTTATGTTAAATTAAAAATGTAATATCAAGAATATACTATTGTATTAAATGTTTTCAAACTTAAGATATTATAAACTCCTATTAATTAATACGTTTAGCTACAAAATTAGCACCAATTTAGTTACTATTTAGTTATAGAATTATGTTGGTTAACCAGTCTAAAATCAATATTGATCTTATTTATTCCAAAATGTTTTTGACCAAACTAACCAAATTTATTAAATTATGAGAAAAAGCATTTACTATTTCATGTTGTTTGCTAGAAATTCATAATTTTAAAGTATGAGCATCAACTTTTATAAGCATTAAAAATTGAATTGAAGTCAATTTCTCAATAAAATAATGTCTAATGAGAACCCATACAACGCGCATGTTCAACTGTGCATAAAATAATGGAAATGGAACAGAAGACATGCTAATGCACGATTAAACTAAGGAATAATTAATGAAATTATGAAACCCTTCAAATTTCTAACTGATTATGATTCTTACATTTTCCTATACGGTAAATTAAGTTACTAAAGTAAATTTCGGGGCAATATTAGCTTATTAAAATGTCAATTTTATTAACTTTTTTATCAAGACAGTGTAGAGACACTCTACATTAATGTAAAGTGATAGGGAAGAAAGCCAACCTGAAAGGATGGTTAGGTTAGGCCTGGATATAAACAAACGTGTACTTCTCTATTTCTTCTTACACTTTTACACTTCCCACTTTCCAAACTTCCACAGTTGCACATTGTTTTGAATTTTCGGAAATATTTAATTTTCTTATGAAGAGACATTAATGAAAAAAAAAAAAAATTCTGAAAATTCAAAACAATGCTACTGTGTAAGTTTTGAAGAAATGTAAAAGTGTTTGAAGAAATGAAGAGATTTTTTTTTTTCTATCTAGCCTTAACCTATTATTTAAGGTTGACTTCCTTCACTATCACCTTACATTATAGTGCAGTGTTTCTACAATATCTTATTGTACATTTCCAAGCCATCATGCAATTGATAATTTTATTACTTTTTGTATAATTGTAAGTGTAATTTTAATGTCCTTAAAGACATGAATGTTGAAACCATCTTAATTATTTTTTCTCTTAGGCCCTATATATTTTTTAGTGTTTTTCTTATTTTTAAAGTGTTATTTCTAATTTAAAAACTGATATTTCCATTTATTAACTTTTTTTCCTAAAGGTATTTATGTTTATAAAATTGAGTGTCATTCATATTTTAAGGACATGTGTTTTAGTATAATTTTTAAATCTGAAATGAGATCCCTATTTACATTTAAAATAAACAAATAAATACTCTTTAACATTTTAAAATTCGGAATAAATCCAAACTCAACTCGAACTCAGGAGCTTTTAGAAATACTCGACCTGAGTTCCACTTGAATGAAAAAAACCCAAGCTTGCAGACTCCTAGTTTTAAAATTTAAATTTAACCAAGCCACCATATATGGTAACTTTTCGTTTTTATTTAACCCTTTTCACTCAACACATTTTCACTTGGCTTATCCAAAAAACTCAGGCTAATTTTCACATATTTACCTCTAAACAATTTTAATTTTCCGATTGAAAAAGTTTTCAATGTATACAAATGGAAAAAATCACACTTATACACTAAATATTGAAGATTTAGAAAAAATATAGTTCATAAATCATTTGACTTGAGATATTTTGAAAGAAAAAAAAATTGAAATTTGAAAACTTGAGCTAAAATTTATTATTCAAAGTTTAAAAAAAAAAATTTTTTTCACGTCTTCCTTCATCAGTCTTCCTGCAAGAAAGAGCATTTATTTCCATAACATTTGATATAAGTTTGGTGTTTGTAGGTTTGTCTGATTCTAAACTATATGATTTTTTTTTGTAAAATCATGTATATGGGACAGTACTTACAATTTTGAAGTCGGCGCCTGTGTTGGGGAAACACACTCCATGAAGTCGTAAGACCTAGGTTACTGTCATAACCAGTGGTATCAAAGTCACTTTCAGGCGCAAAGTCACTTGTGTCTAAATAATCTAATATATCTGAGTAATTTAACCTAGAACCTGGACCAGCCATTGCCAAGATAAAAATCAGATCAAACTATTGTCCTAACACTTAGGCCTAGATAACTTCCAATAAAAAATAGTAGTAGTAGACAAGGTAGTTTCTCAACCTGTCGCTAGATTGCAGCTAAGTTCAGTTTCCGATGTAGATCTAGTACTAATCAAATGTAGATGAATATTGGAAAGAAATATCGGGGTTCGAGTACAGGCAGGAAATAAATATGTTGGGAATATATAATAAGAATAAAATAGTGGTGCGCAAAGTTCAGTAGTAGAGACATGGAGAACAAATAAGAATTTAGTTGAGCACGTGTATCAGCGTAATTCTTATACGTCGGGGAATGCAACATAAAGAGATTAATCGTAACACTCCGCCATCATCATGAATACATGAAATAGGACGGAACATTGTTTACAACTTTCGATATTTTATTAGAGGTTGCACATCTTAGGGTTATTGCAGAAAATAAGCACAAAATAATAAATAAACTTTAGAATGAAAATAAATATAAACTGCAAAATACATCATACATATTAAATAGAGAGAAACACAGAAGCCAGAAACATAATCCCACCACGATGTAAACATGTGAGAATAACAAACTTCATTTGTTAAAAAAAAAATATTTTCATAAACATTACAGTGCTTTCTGTTGAAGAAAATACTAACTAGATTTTCATATTTATGAAACAGAGATAGATCGGTGTGCTGAGTGTTCAAGGGTTAATCAAATTTGACACTATGTTTTATAATTTAGTGTTATCTTTGTAGGGTCATTTGATAAAATGTGTGTGTTTGAAATATGATTTTAGTCAAATTCAGCAGATCCTCGATGATGAATCCAAATCTGCAGAAGGTGAGGAGCGGTTGGCAGCACTAACAGCTGGCGAACGAGCTCATTGGGCCAAAACCCGCAAGGAGTTCTTTTTCAAGGGTATCAACCGACAATCACTAGACCTGATTGAGAAAGCAGCATTTGTGGTTGCGTTAGATGATGTCCCGTACGAGTTTGATGAGGTTTGTGGCTTTAACATTTTATATAACTTTGCAGTGGCGGCTTGTGAGGTAAGAAGTAGGCTGTTCACAAAATCAAAATTACAATAAAGAATAAATATAGATAAAGTAAAACAAAGATGTTATGGTCTCATGTAATGAGGATGGAAAAAGAGAGGATTCCAATGAAAATCACACAGATAAAGGATTTAGGAAAGGACCACAATGGAGGCCAAGAAAGATGAGAGGAGCAGATAACAGAAAGTGTGTAAGTGAAAATAGAAGATGGAAGCAATTAAAGAAGGAAGATGGAGGCATTTTACTGGACTGACCCAGCCACAGGCTGGAAATGGCTTATGATAATGATTATAATTATGATTTTGAAGAATACATATACACACACACACACACACATTCACACACGGATTTAAAATTTTTAAGGTGGCTCAGAGGTCAGTCATAAACTTCATCTGTCAGCATGAACGAGCTATAGCCACACAATCTATGCTAAGAAATTTAAACTAGGCACTCAGTCTCTATTATTTATACATAACACTGCATACCAAACCAAAATATAATGTACTATTGTTTTAAAAAGAATGAAACAGATTCTTTTGCACCATTTCTTTATCCCTCACATGTGAATAAACAAGATAAGAATGTGACAAAACATGCCAAATGTTACTCGCGATTTTTTTTTTATAAGTCCAAACGGTTTCAATATTGCCAACCCTAATTATCTATTTCAAAATTGCCCTCGAGCTGTAATAAGACATTGATATCACCTTGCGAGAGAATCGTTATTTAGTCATATCAATAGCCTATCTATGCTTCACTCGAAGAATAATATCAACCTCGACCTTGTGAGAGTCGCTATGTACTCAAATCCATAGCTTATTTATGATCTCTTTGAACCCTAATATCGATAATAATCTTGCAGTTATGTAGTAATATTGACAGGATAGCTTAGTTATGGAGGATCCAGCAATCCAGCACGATATACATACATTTATTTTTACTTGCCAAGAAAATTTTTCTTTCATCACAGACAAACATATGAGATTTTTAAAAAATGTATTAAATAGAGATATGGATGGGCCCCTATAAAGTTTTAACTAAGCCAATATAGCAGATACATATACATTAACGATGGGTCCTCGAATCCTCATTTTTTCAAGTGAGATTTGCTTTAGAGCTTTAATACTGCTTAATACTGTTAATACTGCTGAAAGGAAAGACATATTCACATCCAATGTCCTTTCCCTGTGTTTGTCCTTTATATTTTTCCTTTTACATGTTTTTATCTATGTGTCCTATAATTCTCTACTATTTCATTTTTCTCTCTTTTGTGTTTTTGGTTTCCTCTTTTAGGAAGTTGTGTTGCGCGTTTCATACTCCCCTCTGATGAGTTCCAATAGAATAAAACCTAGGTCAGGGGATTGGGTGGTGACGATCAATTTTCTTCAAGAGACATCCATTACCTCTTTGTCAAATGGCAACATTGTAAAGTGTGAACTGTGTTCTTCTTTTCATTCTAAAAGCCATATTGTGTTCTTCCCTTTTATATGTTTCTATTCACCTTTCCTGCACCTTCTTCCAAATATAATACAATACCTCATAAGGTGAAAATAGGTTTTTCTTATAGAGAAAAATTTGTTAAGTTACCGAATGATTTATAAGTGAAACTGCAACATATAAACTAAATAGCCTACACTTATCATTCTGTTTCAAAAATTGATTTTTATGTACATCAAGAGGAAGCTCAAAGATGATGAACCTATAGAACTTTCAACCTCGAACCTGAGCTTTAATGATGAACTCAGTTCAAAGCTTTAAATCCAAGTACTCACAAAGCCCTAAAATAAACAGATGTGCACATTCCCCAGGCTAAATATCCCATAAGTCACATAACTTTGGCCTGTGCACACACACTTTTGTCCAGCTGCATACAAGCACGTATCTTTTACTTTTTAAAATATGTTTTATTTTGTGTGTGTGTTTCTCTTATAAAAATTTTTTTTGTTTTTTTTTGTTTTATGTGTTTATCTTTGTATGATAAAGGAATATTTCTGAAAATGTAATCATGGTGTAGCTGTGGAAGTGTGAAGAAGTGAAAAGTGTTATAAGTTTAAGAAGAAATTAAAAGAGAAGTGTGTTTGTTCCTATCTAGGCCTAACCTAACTTTCCTTTCAGGTTGGCTTTCTTCATTATCACTTACTTTACATTATTGTACAGTGTTTCTACACTGTATTATTATATATATATATTTAAAAAATATTATTTCAGGCAGACCCTTCCAAATTAGATCGATACGGACATATTTTGCTGCATGGTAAAGGCTATGATCGCTGGTTCGACAAGTCATTCACTCTCTGTATTGGATCAAATGGAAGGGTGAGTATAAGTCATTCACGAGCTAAGTTTACCTGGATGACAGCTCGAAATGTTACCAGAAGTAATCCCTAATATATCACTACGCCAACAGCTGACATCTATCACTTTGGATGACTGTAATGAAAACAGATGGTAATATATTAATGTGATAGTTAACCACAGTAATTTAGGCCAATATTATTTATATTTATTTGAGGTCGGACACAAAGTTTATTTATAGTTTTATTCCACTTAAAAAAATATTCACACCACTTTCACAAAAACTTCTAACGAACATAACTTCAAAATGACCACTGACGAATCTAAACCATATGATTGAACATAACGGTAAACAAGTTTTTTACAATGATGCAGACATGCAGTTGATGAAAATATTTTATTCAGTTAAATATTTCAAAATACGATAAAATAATCATAAAATCATTTATTGTATGTAAAAAAAATGACAAGTATTTTCTCTTTTGCAAGTAAATATGATGCCTGTATTAAAAGGTATTGATGTGTGCACTATATTAAACATAATCAATAACGTTCCAAAACAAAAAATAAGTACTTTTAATTATGTTTAAAATATTGTTTCGAGTTGGATAAAAATAAATTATTTAAAAAACTGAAATATATGAGAAAACTTAAGTTTACGTTATTTTAAATGTAATATATAACAGGTAATTAAAGATCTTTACATTTATAACAAAACTGTGATCTTTTACAAGTGTTGGCAACCCAAAACCTAAACATATGATTTTCGAACTGTCATCCAGGTAAAAACCTATCATGAACGGAATATATAAAGCTAATTTTTTTATGACACATTAGTGTTTTTTTTTCCAATTTCATTACTTTTTACCTAATGATATTTTAATTCCTTTGAAAATGTTAGTTCACCAAATTTATTTTTTTTAAATTAAATTTGGATCAAAGATGGTATTTTGGTTTTTGGGCTTGAAATACAGTCAAACTTGGTTATAGTGTTATAGTTATTTAAATTTTTATTTGTTTCATATATCTCTAATTTTCAAGATTCATTTTTAGTTTTCATGATGAGATTGAGATTTATTTTTCTCTTTCTAATCAAGATATTTTTGAGTTTCCCATCTCCATACTTTACCCATTTCTTTCTTAATTTTTTTACTAGTTTTCATATATTTAGCACATAATCAATAATGCATGAAAATAAGTAATTTTTTTTATTCTCTTTAATAATTGATGAATTTATACAAGTTCTAGAATTTGGTGATTTTTAATTTTTTTTGTTCAAACCAGGATTGTTCAATCTAATGATATTTTAAATTTACTTTTTTCAGATTGGTTTCAATGCGGAGCATTCTTGGTAAGTTCCCAAATTAATAATTATTTACTGAGAGGTTCATTGGAATAATGGATTAAATTAATGCTCTTTGTTGGGGAGCGGGGGGTGCGGTGCAACGAAACTTCAAAACTTTGATTTGGCTTCGAAAAAAAGTAGCGATTCAATTTATGTTCATTTATTGTAATTTATAGATGTTAGATTTATTTTATAAACACTCTCTACATTACAAATTAATGTTCATATGAAATAATTTGAAGTAATAGAGTTGAATTTTGTGTAAGTGACTTTATGAATCAAATTAAGATATAATATTACAAACAATCAAACCTGTGTGAATCCTTAATTTTCAATTTTTAATCAAATCCAAATCAACATCAAATTTCATGCCTTAAAAAATTTTTTTAGTCTAATCTGAATCTAATCTCATGCTTAACCCATTTTATTAAATCGAATCCTAGTCGAATCTCATACTTAAAACTGGATTGAATTTATTTTAAGTTTGGGATGATAATGTTTCAAATCAAACCTTTTTTAAATATTTATACAATGCTAATTTTTCCATCTCAATAATAAAATACTTCAAAAAATGTTGATAGTCATTTTATACACAATTTTAAGCTTATATAAAAAAATTAATCTATAGCACCAGTGGTTTAACAACCTCAATAGGTGAAACATCAAATAAGGATCACACCCTTATTTTAGTCACAGTGTAAACGTTGATTAATATTTACTAAAAGGTGGACCTTATAACTTTTTTTTAAATACAAGATAATAAAGATATCTGTCACAAAAAACTGCCTCCCATATGATTCCTTTAAGTCCTGGAACTCAAGTTAATTATTGCTCCAGCACAACTATGCAACTTGTTTCTGGTCTTATTGTATTGATTTGTTAATCAAGTATCAATTTTAGCTAAGCTCATTGAATTCAAATAAAGGATTTATTTAGATTGAGATTTATAATCAAATTCGGCTTTTGTTAAGATTTGGATTTGAAATACTGAAATATTGCATGAGCTCTCAAACATTTGTCACACAATAAAAATATATTCTAAGTGATTTTAGTGCTTTAAGTCATATAAATAAATACAATAAAATATTTATTCAAAGCATAGAACAACTAAATAAATATATTCACTATTTGATTATGTTTTGAGATTATTTAATATATACGATTCAAGCCGATAGTAAGAAATATATGGCTTGAATAAAAAACTGACCCAGACCACAGGTTAGAAACAGTAATAGATGTAACAAATATATATAATGACTTACAATAGTTATACTGGAGTAGAAATGGTTCCTTTAGAACAGCAAAAACTTACCAACACATTTTTAAGGACAATTTTACACTGTCACAAACAGTTTTATCAGGTTGAGAAAGTAGACCTGACAAAGCTGTTTGTGACAATGAAAGCTTGCCCTTAAAAATGTATATGTGATTTTTATTGTTCTATCTAAATAATTTCTACTCGTGTAGTACCAAGGTAAGTGTGCTGGCTATCCCTCCTAATTTAAACCATGATTTTCTCTAGTGCTACATTCCAAATAACTATTTAACAGTAAACGACTAATTAACATTTCTAGTATTTTATTGAATTTAAAAGTAGAGGTTTACGAGCACTCCCTACTTGAGAATTTATTATTAGTTGTCAGAGTAAGCAATCATATAAAAAAATCTGTCATGAGCCCTTGATTGGGTTAAACCAACCGATCGGCCACTATCGTAAGCGATGATAACGCTAACATTTGTGGCTAGCTAGTATGTCATGTGATCAGCACAGCGAACCTTCTGGTCATTAATATCAATTTTCTAAACCGGAGCCGCTACTTTTCTATTCAAGTAGCTTCTCATTTTGTCTTCACGAGTCCTGAGTTTAACCCTTTTCCAGACCCACTGCTTCGCAGAAAAAAATCTGGAAGCGCTGAGGATTGAGCCTGGGTTCTCTGGATCTATAGCCAGGAAATCTGACCACTAGACCACATCGTAACTCTCATTGCATTTATTTGTGTTGTGTGTAAAAATGTTAATCATAGTGTGTTTTTCATGCATTTACAGCTGCAGTTTAGTGTGACTGGTTTTAACTTGTATATGTGGGTTGTTACAGGGCTGACGCAGCAGTCATGTCACATCTCTGGGAGTTTGTTATACTAAATGAAGCAGCGTCTAGTGTTGGGTAAAAAACATATCCTATACCTTTATCCTTCCTTTCTAATTTTCGCTTCTATACTCTCCTAGTATCCTAGTTTTTTTTAAATGGACGCCTTTTTAAGTGCACATTTTCTAAATATGTTTTGGTGTCAAGGTTAATCATCTTTGCATATAAACTTAGAAAGTTTTAAAATGAGAAAATCCTGTTGTTATTGCCTTTAAGTTATTGCTTCATGTGATTAGGTTGATTGACTTGGCAATGTTTTAGTTACTAGTTTATTGTTTTCGTCATCATCATCATCATCATCATCATCATGAACTATTTCCAGCCTTTGGCCTCCATCTCCTTCTCTCTTCATACCATTCTTCCTCCCTTATTCTCATACATTCTTCTCCTCTCAATTGCACACTTGCCGTTACCTTTTCTGTCCGTTCTTTTTCCAGGTGTCCCTTGCAGTCTTATCCCTACAAACTTTAACTCCACCACTATTCTTTGGATTATTTCCTTTTCCATCCTCACTACTTGCTTCCTCTGATATCTCACAAACCCCAACTCTTGCATGATTGTTTTGTTGTATTAGTTGTTCGTAGACTAAAAATAGAAAATATGATAATAAAAAGATGAAGGAAAAAACTGTCAGTAATATCAAACAACAGTATTCTTACCTTGGGAGAGTAACCACTGTTGATAACAACCCTGATGCAGAAATAAAAAACAGATTACAAAGAGGAACAGGCTTTCACCACCAACTGTGTAATAATCTGTGCGATAACCAGGTACCAAATAAAACCAAGACTATATTTAACATTGGCTACTTTCACCCACTTTGGTGACCAAATAGTCTAAGGCGTCACTGTAGTGTTAGACAGGCCTGCTGAAGAAAGGGATATCGGAGTTTGAATCCCTCTTTGGTCTACTGAAGGTGTTTTCCCCCCCTAAATGTTTGTTCACTCTCCTTCCATGCTAATGCAGATAGATTACCTCTAAAGTGCTTGTATAACCTGAACAGGTAGTAAGACGGGGTAGTAAAAAAATTACTTTGTCTTCATCACAGCCAATACTCTAGAAACATGCACCATTTCCACCAAAAAGATAAATGGAATACAGAGTGCAGAAATGAAGTTCCTAAGAACCACGATACAGAAAACAAGGTGTGGCAAGATACTAAATGACAGGATAAAAGAATAAAAGAACCACTAAGTTAAAATATGGTCAAGTCTTGCCTGAAATGATCTGGGCACATAAAATGGATGGATCCTGAAAGAGCAGCAAGTGAATAGCCAGAGGAAGAATTGGAGGGCACAAAACCAGTGGAGGACCAAGCAAGAGATGGGTTTACCACATGAGACTAGTTAGACGAAGAATTGGAGGGCACAAAACCAGTGGAGGACCAAGCAAGAGATGGGTTTACCACATGAGACTAGTTAGACGAAGAATTGGAGGGCCAAAACCAGAGGAGGATCAAGCAAGAGATGGGTTTACCACATGAGACTAGTTAGACGAAGAATTGGAGGGCACAAAACCAGTGGAGGACCAAGCAAGAGATAGGTTTACCACATGAGACTAGTTAGACGAAGAATTGGAGGGCACAAAACCAGTGGAGGACCAAGCAAGAGATGGGTTTACCACATGAGACTAGTTAGACGAAGAATTGGAGGGCCAAGCAAGAGATGGGTTTACCACATGAGACTAGTTAGACGAAGAATTGGAGGGCCAAAACCAGAGGAGGGCCAAGCAAGAGATGGGTTTACCACATGAGACTAGTTAGACGAAGAATTGGAGGGACAAAACTAGAGGAGGACCAAGCAAGAGATGGGTTGACCACATGAGACAAGATATGAAGAGCAGAGGTGTGAAGTAAACCAATTCCGAGACAAAGAATTGTAAAGAGATCAAAGGAGGTGGAAGAGGCTTGTAAACCACACCTGCGCATTTCGAGCTGGATACCAATAATGATGATTGCTATCAATACGACTTGAATATTTTTTCCTTTTAAGATTTAATGTAATGTTTCATAATGTTAATTATAGATGGATCATCTCATTGGTATCTCTTTAGTAAAGAAAGCATTGCTATAGTATAATCCTTTACATGTATTCATTGGACTTAAAGTGATTACAACAGGTAGATAATATTGTTTTGTTATCAATATTTAAAAACAAAGAGTAAATCATACAAAAAATTAATTCCATGAAAAAATAGAATCTATAGTTTCGTATTATTGCACTTTTAAAGCTGCGTGCTTTGTATTATTCTTATCATCATCATCATCATCATCATCACCATATCTAAGGAATGTGTAGTGGATGCTGTTTTGTGGAACTTCTTATTTCTTTGAGTAACTTTTAGTTTCAGGGTTTGTGCTATCATTGGATGATTAGACAGTATCTATTTTCAACTGGAGTAATGCATCATTAGGAATGCTGCCTTCTTTTTTTATTTCTTCTATAATTTGTTTTTCAGGCTTACTTTTCGTTGTTATGGAATGCATTGCTGTACATAGTGTGTGTTGGCTTTCTCTTTTTCTTAATCTTTGTTCCTGTTTTCTTCCTTGGTTACCAGGGCTGATGCGCCAATCATGGGGCACATGTGGGAGTTTGTTATTGGAACGGAACTTGGCATTGGGTATGGTATAACACATTGCGGAAATAATCAATAGAGACGTCACTTTTCCCTGTTTTTCTTGATTCAGACTCTTATAATTTTAATATACCGTACCATAAGGTTTTTTTTTTATTTGCGCAGGGTTACTAAAACACAAAGATAATGTTGGTTTCATTTACAATTTGCTGGTAGTAAAGAGAAATGGTAAAATAACTAATAATACTCGCAATGGAAAATTGGGGCAACTCTTAATATTGCTGTTGTGTTTAAATACCAGAAGTTTAATTTATTTGTATTTAGAGCTAAGAATTGATGTATCGAAAAATCATGATATTAAGATCGATTTTCATACTTTAGATACCAGTAAGAATCAAGATGATCAAGGAATCAAGTTTGACATCCTTAATAAATGTTTCCATAGTAGACTGGGCTTGTAAAATAATATCACCTGTAATTTATAAGTGTCAAACCAGGATACTTGGGAGGCTCAACACTACACCAGACACATATGAGGGTTCATTACCTTTCATAGTTTATCTAGTAATAATTGTAAACATTAATAAGAACTGTATGTAGGAAAATACAAAAATAATGGCTCACTCCTTTAGGAAGTTGTGTCGTGTGTTTTCACACTCCTCCCTGATGAGTTCTGATAAAATTAAACCTAGATGAAGAGATTGAGCGGTACGTGGGCTGTGGAATTGGAACACTAAGCCTTCACCTCTGAATGCTCTATTTTTATAATGTCCAACTAAAGCTCGTTCATAAATTGGTAATAATAACTAATTCATGCAGTAAAATGCTCCAATACAGACAACTCCATGGGAAGTTTCTTTGTCGCTGTGAATTTATATTTGAATAAATTTGCCAATAAAAATTACAAATATGGGTCCTAAATAATAAAAAAGTATCAAATTAAAATTATATTTATAAATAATTTTAATTTGATACTTTTTATTATTTTAATTTGATACTTTTTTATTATTTTATTATATATGTATATATATTTATATATAACAAATATCATATTGTAAAATAATAGACATTTTAATTTTGAAACTGGAGTCTGTATAGTTTTACTAACTCTGACCGACTCCACCCAAAGCTTACGATTCCATATCCCAGGCGGTAACTATTGATTGTTTCAAGGAAACCATATTACCTCTTTGTCTGTTGGTAACATTGTAAAGTGGTGTGTTCTTCAATTGATCGTAAAAGCCATATTGTATTTGTTTCTATCCTTATTTCATATACCTTCTTCCATAGATATAGCAAAATTTACCTTAAAATGGGAGAAGAGGGTTCACCTATTGAGCTAAACATAGTAAAATGTAATTTGTTTCATAAATGTTTTACAACAGTTTAACACACTGAATGTATGTTCAGTTGTTGTACCTGGTAACATTTATACACATTGAAACACCCTTTTACAAGCTTAGCATACCTGGCGGCTTATCCATTATTAACAATAGTAATCATTCACTTTTAGGGAGTCATCTTTTTTTTTCTATTTTCGAACAATTTACACAGGTGAAGGTGAACATTTTATTTTTCACAATTAGTGTGAACTATGACATGCTCTCATTTGGTCAATATATTTAGTTAATGTTTGGGGGCAAATTATAACATAAAATAGTAAGTTACACTCATCACTAATGTAGGCAATAGACATATTATGTATATGAAGTAATAACGCTACTGAAAATTTTATATCGGAGCATTTTATTTAAATACAGAAGTAGCCTTGATATAGCACGGTCCAAAATACTGCAGATGCGGATATAATGCGGTGAAGAGTACCCCCCTTCACTCCACCCCCCTCCCCCTACCTCCAACACCACCACAAAAAAAGTCATTACTGTATTAGTGAAATTCTTACTCGCATAGATTCATTAAATAGAGTGATTCTGCACTACCACATATCACTAAGCTCGCATCTCCGACCACCAGGAAACAATAAAGCAAGGCTGTCCTTGAAATACAGCCGCCAATTGTCCACAAGCACAAAGTCTATGTAGTGTTGAGTCTTGAATTCATTACACGTGTTGTGATGTGCAGAAAAGGAAATTTTATTCTTGGCATGATAAACTCGAAATAATTGATTGTGTGAAGCAAGGGGCGTCAAAGGCAAGTTTATCACCCGAGTGTGGAATTCCAGAAGAAACAGTTGAGAGGGTGGATGAAAGAAGAACATAAACTTAATAGCTAGGCCTACATTAGGAAGAGTGTTCAAATACAATGTAACTAGTTTATTTTATGTTTCTTATGCGTAAAGAACCCACTTCAGTGGCGGAGTTAGCTAACACGCTTGTTTCGTGTTGAGCTAGACTGCTGAGAACGGGGAGATCGAGGTTTGAATCTTGGTCGGGTGAACTGGGGGTGGTTTTTCCTAAATTGTTTTTCACACTACCTCCATGGAAATGTGGACTCACTTCCTCTAAATTCAACCTTCTCAATTCCTAATCCACTTCAGTGGCAGAGTTAGCTAACACGCTTGTTTCGTGTTGAGCTAGACTGCTGAGAACGGGGAGATCGAGTTTGAATCCTGGTCGGGTGAACTGGGGGTGGATTTTCCTAAATTGTTTTTCACACTACCTCCACGAAAATGTGGACTCACTTCATCTAAATTCAACCTTCCTGATTCCTAATCTATTAACATGATTACTTAAGTGTATAACCTAAACAGGTAATAAGACACATTGCTAAATATTATTATTATTATTACTATCATTATTATTACAAGTAAAGTGTATAACTGGTAGGTGTTTATTTTTTATTTCCACGTTTGATGACGAAAATTTACTTATATTAGTGCATTATGTTGTCTCTTTTTCCCACCCCGTCATTTGTTACTCTACAGATCATCTGATATACCGTACTACGGTCAAGTTACAACATGGGGGTGAAGTATGCCCCCTGACAACCACGCTATATTAGGCTTCTACTGTATATGACAAATAATGTTAAAAATTGGATAAATATGTCTTCCTAAGTGGGTTTTGAAAAAAGAAGTCTTCAATATTAAAATGCTCCAATTACTTCACTGTCGCTCTTTTTGTATGGCTGTATCAATTTCAAATGCTAATAATATTAGAATGCTAACTAAAATGAATGGCTTTAATGATAATTTTTTTCATGCTAAAGTTATTGAAAGCTCCTTAATATAAATTTGACCATTAATTAAAACTAGGGAATAATAGTAAGTATCCTAAAAATGAATAAAATTATTATTTGCTTACTTTCATTATATCAAAACAAAAATAATATTTGGTCCATTATGTTCCAAGAGAACCAATTGTTAGAGACCTTAATTTCTGATAAATAAAATTATTGGGTTTCACTTAAGAAAAGTTGAAGTTTGCTATTAAAAGTTAGTAAATAAAAGGTTGTTCTTTACTAAAAATGGTCAGAAAATCATGAATAAATATATCATTCTTAAATTTAAAATATTGGTCTTTGGTCACAGTATGCCTATTATAAAAGTCAGATCAAATACATAATTTACTTTTTTGTCAATGGTTTTCGGTTCAGGGATTTTTTTTCTACAATAAGAACTTTGATTGATTATAGGAATATTAAGGGGAGAAATTTGTAATAATCCACTTAGTACCGGCTTTTTTTTTTTTNTCATTTCATGCAAAAAATTATGCTATCTATCGCTAAGTAAAAATTTGTATTTTTTTCACATCCTTAATTCTCATTAAAATAAACATAATTGACGATTATTTGCATATTCTAATATTTAATTTTGAGAAAAGATCGAATTTTATTTTATTTTGCGTGTGTGAAATACAAGGCATGTTTGGAAAGCAAGTAATGTTTCCAAATATGGCTGTGAAAGCGCTTCGGTCATTGCTGCACAGATGCATGTTGAGATTCTTTAGCATACATTAACTTACCCCCAGACATCATTATAGAAACAGTTTTTGTATGTTTTGTTTTGAATGTTTAAAATGTTTAGACAATTAAAGACCCACCAACTCGTCTTTTATCTGTTTTTTAATGCAAGAAAAGTGAAACCAGCCAAATTTCATGGGCAGATTAGTGAAGTTTATGGTGAAAATGCAATGAATGATGTACTGATGAGAAATGGGGTCAGACATGAAAACGTGCATGATTAGGCACGGATAGGAAGGCAAAATTTTTTTTGTGAAAATAGCTGGTTTACAATTTCATCATTTTCTTGTCGGGGTGAACGGGATCCTGAACCCTCGGGAAAATGTCAGAAATTTATCATTCCCAAGAGTTGGGCGGGAAAGATCCATTCCTGGCAAGAGTTTGGGTGAGAAATAAAGCCCGCTTATGGTTCCAGCAGGTGCAGAAAAGGAAATTACCTGAATAGGTAGTGAAACACAATGATTTTTAAAAAAATGTTGTGTTGGTTACGTTATTATTTTCCACGCTTTCTGGTTTCCCAACTGTTTCTGAGTACTTTTTTTTTCATACAAATGAACACAATGTTCTTACCATACACGCATTGGTGAACATGCAGGCGAAAGGTCAAACTCGTCTAATCTGGTTTGCCATTGTCACAAAGGCTGAGGTTCAAACCCCGGCAGTGTGTATCAAGGGTATTTTTTTTCTCTAAGTTATTTCCTTTCCTCCCTCCATACAAATTTGAGTACATTTACTCTACATTCTGCCTTGCTCATCTTAATCTCATGGGAACCTGGAATGTCTAGCTGCTTCACTGTCATCCATCTATTAGAAACTGCGTTCAAATTATAATAAAGTTAAAAATTTATTTTATTTATTTTAGGTTTTAACACATACATTTTGAACCTACTGACTATCAGCAGACGAGGATTTCGATGACCGAAAGCAAAAGGTCTTATAAATTTTGTCGGGAAATAAATATTCACATACGTTCCAGGGTTCTTTTACATGCTACAATTGACAGGAGACTGCCGGCTTTACTTCCCCTCCGAAGAAATGTGTGCCTGTGCCGTGAATTTTTATCGCTCAAAATTTCATCGACCCTGCTAGGCTTGAACCCGTAAACATTGGGTCTTGAGGCAAAATTTAATCTTTATTTAGTGAAAAAGTATTTGAGCTATACTGGTGCTCACATTAATTACCTCTTTGTATACCAGATTTTAGCATTGAACTTGTCCATCTCCAAAGTATAATATTCTCAACACTAATTGCTCTTCTATATTTGATCAGGCCCCTGATTGTGCATCAAAAAGACAATTTTTTTTTTATTGTATTGTAAACTTTTTATATCTAGTTGTTGAAGAAAAAATGAACACATTTTGTGTTGCAGAAAATATTTCAGTACCAAAGTTAACAAAATCTCCTAAGATCACTTTTGTATTTATAGTGCAGTTTTATTTAATTCAAGGGATAAGGAAGGAAGCCAACCTGAAAGAATAGTCAGGTTGGGCCTTGATAAAAACTTCTCGCTTAATTTCTTTACATTTACTACTTATCACTCTCACAGCTACAGATTATAGCTTCTTTTTTTTAATATTCCTCTTTCATATAAATTAATATATATATGAAAAAAGGCTGAATGGCTCTAGCATCATTTTCACAATAGACTGGGCTGCTGGTAAGGGGTAGGTTTGAATACGGGTGAGTGTACTAGGGGTGGTTTTTCCTAAAGGGTTTTCCACTCCATGCAAATGTGTGTACAATTTCTATAAATTCAACCTTACTCATCCCTAATACATTAGTGTAATTAATACATATAAAATATGTAGCACGGTAAGGTTTTGAAAGAAAAAAAAACTCAGAACATCAAAAATAATGTGTTACTGTGAAAGTGTTTAAATGATCCAAAAATGAAGAGAGAAATGTATTTGTTTCTATCAAAGTCTAACCATTTTATAGGTTTGACTTTATTCCCTATCGCTTACATTACATTACATTACATTACATTATAACATTATTATACAGTATTTCCACATATCTAAGCCATTAGACAACCAATAATATAGTGCAGTTGAATATGTCTAAAAACATGTGTTGGTTTAGATATGGTCCTGATGGACATACACAAGGAACGCCAGAGTTCAATCCACCTGTCCCCACAAGACTACAGTGGGATATAACTGCTCCTTGCCTTTCAGCCATTGACTCTGCAACTCAGGTATGCTAATCATTATGTGCTCTAGTTTTAAAAATAATGAGTAGATGTTAGGTGTGTGCTAAGCTTTGAAAAAAATAATTGCTATTTGACAACCACCAAACTTTGGCACTAAACAAAGTGGTGGGTATGTTCAACGATTGTCATTCAGTTCTGTTATATCAATTACAAATCAATATTAGAATGAAACATTTTTGAAGTAATCGAATTGAATGTTGTCATAATAAATAGATTTAATAGATAGGAATTAATTTTTTTCAAACAATTGGTCGATGATTTTAGTGTATGAAGATGTATAAATAAATACACTTTATTTTTCTGGCTGAAAACCTTTTAAAAAAAACTGCTGTTTAACTTAAAGAATATTGAATATATTCTTCCCTAGCCTAATATATCTCGCACACCTCTAGTACATTAAAATAATCGTAAAAACATTTTACATCAATTTTGTATGTGTTTTAATTAATAAAACTATAAAATTTAGAAAAATTCTCATAAGGTACATAATCAAAGAGAGGGGGATTTTAATAAATGCTGGTACATTCATCGGATGGGATTGTAGTAATCATTGTGTGATTCTAGTAACAGATTTTTACAATTTAATTTTTACAAATCTATGTTTTAACTTTAACAAAATGTTACTAATTTTTAGGGGTTTGCCAAGTCCACTTTCTAATTTTTTGTGAATGTGGGCTTTGTTGCTAGTTGATTGGGGCCACAAAGTTAAATTTGGTCCGAGGATCAAATTTGATCATTTCATCTGAGCCTTGACATTTTAAAAGTACAATTTTAGACCATGCAGATGTTCTTGATTAAGTGATGAGTTAAAAAAAGAACTACATTTTACTCAGCTTTGGCCTTAAATGCAATTTTATTTGTTCTAATCCTTAAATGGAAATTATATTAATAATACTGAAAATCATTTGGCAGGTAGCTGAAAGGCTACTGAAGGACGTGGACTTGAGAATATACATGCACACGGCATACGGTAAAGGTTTCATGAAACAATGTCGCATCAGCCCTGATGCTTTCATTCAGATGGCTCTGCAGTTGGCGTACTTTAGGGTAAGGATTACCATTAATTTCATATGGGGTTGGTTGTGCCAGTACTTTAAGTTGAGTTTTTGTACTTTTTTAAACTTGACTAAAAATATATATATTCAAAACTTGAAAAATTTGAGCACTCAAAATCCTTTATATTATTTTAAAATTTGCAAATTTTATTTGTTTAGTTAGGATGACCTGGCGGTCTAGGGGTGAGGTGTCAAACTTCTGTGCTGGTGGTCTGGGGTTCCGGCACATATTTATCTGATTGCCAAACCCTTCACCTCTGACATGACTTTTATTAATCACAACTTGTGAATGTATGCCAGGCCTCCATTGTGGTTCGGATCCCACGTTAAACTGTAGGTCCTCCATTTCGTCTCACAATCACCCTACCATTACACATTAGTGTAAGTGCGTATAACCCGAACAGGTAGTAAGACACTATGCTAATAATAATAATTTGTTTGATTTGTATATCATAGCCGACATTATCTCAATATCTCCTTTTGAATGAAAAAAAAATAATTATAACTTGCACTCTTTTGATAGTAAATATTATTTTTATTATAAATTTATTTTTTTGTAATTCAATTTAGTAAAGTGCTTGGATCTAAATTTAACACATTATATGATATAAAATGTTTGTTTTTATAATGACATAAAGTCATTTATTTGACATGATTTTAACGCATTTAAAAAATTGTTTATGAGATACATTTTTCAAGTTCTAACCTTATTATAATTAATAATTTAGCACCGCGTCTTACTACCCGTTTGAATTATACGCTTAAGTACTAATTATACTAATGGGTTAGGAATTGGCAAGGTTGAATTTAGAGGAAGTGAACCCGCATTTACCTGGAGAGAGAATGGAAAACAATTTAGGAACCCCCACCCCTAGTTCACCCGATCGAGATTCGAACCTTGATTTCCCCGTCCTCGGCAGTCTAGGGTAACTTTATTATAAACTGAAGTATATATTCTCACAATTAGTTATAATTTCTGGAAGTTATCAACAGCTCATCATTATTTAATATTGATTTCCATTCTTATTTAAGGATGCGGGCAAGTTTAGTTTGACATATGAAGCATCAATGACTCGTCTTTTCCGTGAAGGGCGTACAGAAACAGTGCGACCTTGTACAGTGGAGTCAACTGCATGGGTTAAATCCATGGAGGATAAATCTAAATCTGTGAGTATGTAAAGATAGACCCATCAAGTTGTTTCAACATAATTATCTCTAAGAAAGTGC
This sequence comes from Timema shepardi, assembly GCA_902151425.1. Classification (NCBI taxonomy): domain Eukaryota; kingdom Metazoa; phylum Arthropoda; class Insecta; order Phasmatodea; family Timematidae; genus Timema; species Timema shepardi. The sequence goes on from CABFVX010003160.1 coordinate 50,995, forward strand.
ATATTTAGTGCACATGTAAATGTGTGAAGCACAGTCGTCATGAGGGTGACATGTTTGTCTTTGTTGTGTGTAGGTGGGGGGCTCCACACATCACACAAAAAATAATCTTCTCAAATGAGGAAGAACACTTGAAACCTTGAATTGTTTTATTTAAAAAAATTAAATAAAATCCATGTTTGGGGCAGTTCATAAATGATAAAAAAAATTTTTTTTTATATACACTTGTAGAACTAATTCCACTAACATATTTTTTGTGTTATGTGTTATTCATTTGGTATGAAATAATTTTTATTTTATAATTCAAAGTGAGAATAGGTTTGTTCTGTGCCCACCTAGTATTTAAGAGCTAGCAACAACTATGGTGACTTGTCTCAGGTTGGAGAGAAGGTCAGTCTACTTCTGAAGGCATGTCAAGTTCACCAGATGGGTTACCAGGATGCCATGTGTGGGAAGGGGATAGACAGACACTTGTTCTGTCTGTATGTGGTCTCTAAGTACCTGGAAGTTGACTCACCTTTCTTGAAAGAAGTTTTGAGTGAACCTTGGCGGCTGTCCACGTCACAAACCCCCCATGGGCAGACCAGCCTGATGGACCTTCATAAATATCCGCGGTGCATCTCTGCTGGGGGAGGTTTTGGGCCGGTGGCAGATGATGGGTATGGGGTCTCTTACATCATCGCCGGTGAAGACATTTTATTTTTTCATATCACGTGCAAAATATCGTCACCAGAAACTGTAAGTATATTTAATTTGTATCGATAATATTTGATAGGCTGAATAGTTGTGAATGAAACTGTTTATTAATATTTGTTGGTAATTAAATATTTTCTTATTTTGTTTCTCAGTTATATTTTCAATCATGAAAAGGGATGAAAATAAGTAAAAATAATTAAATGAATTCTTACTAAAAGGGGAAACTGACCTTGATAAAGGATAGGTAACTAGGGTTGAGAATTTATACTTTCATTAGGGGTGTGCGAAGCTTCGAGAATCTCGAAGTCGAAGCGAATATTAATTAACTTCGGCTTCGACTTCGACAAACAAAATTTACTTCGAAAAATTCGAAGCTTCGGCAAAAAAAATATAAGTTTTTTCAATTTTAACCATTCTGAGCTATTATTCTAGTAGATTATATTCATGTTTACCACACACAATTCACAGTTTAAAATCATTAAAACGTTGAGTTATAGAATAATTACTAATATGTATGAGGTGCAAGATTCTAATACAAATTATTTTCATTTGTTTACTTTATGAAAGATGGGCCTTATCGATTTATAGGTTAAATATCGATTAGTTCGATATTTTTTAATATCTATGTATTGACACAAAAGGCCATGGTTATTAAACGACTAGTTGATTGTGACTGACATAATTATTATTATTCCACAATATTTCTACTGAGATTAGTGACCACTTTTAATAAATGGTGATCACGCTATTTTCGTTTTAAAAAAATGTACCTGTAAGTATCTTTTTCTTATTCTCTCTCAATAAATAACTTGTAAATTTAAAATAGTTCGTTTTGATGAAATATTGAATAACTATCGATAGTTACACAATTTCAATAATCGATTATATTCGATGCCACACGGCCTGATCGATTCACAAATTAAATACGTTCAGCTATCTTCACCGCCACATGACCTAAATTCACGTGATAAAAATAATATTTATAAAAAATCAATATACAATTTAAAATCATATTTTTGCTTTGAATTTTGCATAATTTTTTTCAAGTGAATCTTTTTCAATATTCTGAAATGAAATGACCTTCACGTGTATTTGCTCTACTCAACAGAAAATGTTATGACGCATGCGCCAAGAGATAAATTAAAAACTTGATTGAAAGTCGAAAAAATTAATTTTGATACAGAATATAAGCAAACATATTTACCCTTTACTGATTAAATTTTGTTTCAATTTTAAATTATACTTTTTTATTTAACTAAACAATTAAATGATTTATTTATATTAACCCAAAAACTTGATGGAAAATTTGATGACCTCATGTTGGCAACATTAGACTGTTTCTGTTTCTTATTTATTTATCAATAGTTTTGGTTAAGCCTACGAAAATGTCCGAAACAAAGAAAATTAAAAGTGAAATATGGGTATTTTTCACGAGAGCTTCTAAGAAAACTGCCCAGTGTAAAATATGCCTGAAAAAATACAAAACGCCAACAGGTGACTTATTGCTATTAGAAACGTTTTTCTTTTTAAAAGAATCCATATTTTTCTGTAATACCAAAAGATTTACCTTTTTTAAAAAATTTAAAACTGGAATAAAAATAACTTTGATAGCTTATTTAGAGCATGTGTTGCAGTTTATCTACATTTTATTTTAATGTGTTAGATTGAACAGTAATAATTAGCTATCCATGATGCCAAAGCAGAATGTTATGGTGTTTGTACACTTTTGACAAAGGCAAAAGCAATTGTGGAACATTACAGTCGTAGTCCATCCACAAGAAAAAGATTACATACGGTAATGGAAGAGATGGTACTGCCAGTACTCGAGTTAATTCAGTTTGTGGACACACGGTGGTCCAGCGAGTATAACATGCTTTCTCGATTACATGCTGTTAGAAAAGCTGTTGGAGCTGAACTTGCCAATTCAGAAAATAACATCGAGATCCTAACTGAAGTTGAATGGAAGCAAGCAGCAGGCATTGTAGAGGTTCTTGGGCCACTAGCTGACGCCACCAAGGAAATCAGTGGGGACAGTTATCCCACCTCTTCAATGGTTATACCCATCCTTCCTTGCCTCAAATCTCTTAAATGTTTTTATCACTAGCAAGAAGGATGGTGTAATGTTCGCAAGAAGTTTAGATAAGGCTTTGAAATCTCGCTTCAGTTTCTACGATTCAGATCCTATTTTCTGCCCATCCATGCTATGCGACCCAAGATTTAGAGGTGTCTTGATCGATGATATGGTGGCAGTAAACACGCTAGCAATTGAAGTTAAGAAGTTGAGTGACAAGTCATCTTTAGAGCCTAACGTAAAAGATGAACACCCCTCATGCTCCTCTTCTAGTTCTGGACTATGGTCAAGTTTTGATTCCATACCAAATACCACCCAACCGGCAATAGACAACAACAGTGAAGTGAAGGATTACCTAAATGAACCACGGGTGCCTATATCTGGTGGAGGGAAGAGGGTTCTTGAAAATACCCTAATGTCTCCAAGGTAGCCCTGCTACAAGTGTGTGCAGTGAAAGGGTATTTTCTAGTTCAGGAAACATTGTACCAGCCAGACGAGAACCGTTGACTCCTATTCATTTTGAGGAATTAACATCTTTCAAAATAACTTGAAGAGAAAGTAACACTTCTAACTGCCTGTGTGGATAATTTCTTACAATGTTTGTTTTTATTTTAACTTATAAAAACTGTTTGATGTTGATATAATTTTTCTTAATTCTTAATATTCGTTTTTTAAAATAAGTTATAACATAATCTGCCCTGAAGTGAATATTTTTTAAAGTTTAATTGCAAATCAAATGTAGGATAATATTATTGCACAATGTCACAGGACTGTGTAAATATTTTCTTAGCATATAACTTAGCCTAATATAGTATATATCTATATTTTTTATAAAATATAATTGTCTATTTACGTGCCCAAGTAAATGTCTTTTTAGTAGGCCTACATATTTTTTTCTAAAAAGGTTAATGTCTTATTGTGTATTATTACATAATTAGGCTAAATTGTAAGGTTTTTATTAAAGTTAGATAAAATATATCAATTTAATAGCATTTGAAATAAATATAAATATATTAAGGCTAAAAACATCCAGTTTTTTTTAGAAAAATAATTTGTTTTAAGAGCTATTATTAGTTGTTTAAATTTTATTCGAACTTCGATTCGACTTCGAGAATATTCTTGAATATTCGCTTCGAACTGAAAAAACTGGCTTCGCACACCCCTAACTTTCATATATTTTTTTGACACTTTTGATTTTACTTAAAATCCTACCACACAATACAGTATATATTTCAGCTTTTGTGGTGGAAATATTAATTTTTTAAAGATAATTTTATTATTTAAGAAATAAATCAAGAGTTGGCCGAATCCACTATTTTATGAATTTGAATCTCAAATCTGAATCTCCAATTTACCTTTGAATCCGAATTTGGATCTTGGAGAAAATTATGAACATAATAGGAAATGTAAATATAATAGATTAATATAAAATAGAAATAGTAACTAATTATAAACATTCTTTCTTATAATCCATTCATTGTAACGTTCATATACATTCACTTTAGTATTAAATTACAGGTCTGGCGCATTGTTGTTAAGTTATCTTATGATTATTATTAGTTTTGAACCACCAATAAGTAAAGTAGTATTAGAGTTCTAAATTTCACCAGTTTTTTTTCCCCCCTTGAATCCTCAAATATCCCTAAGGATGTGCAGGCCCATCCCTAGAATAAATCTGTATCGATATGCTAGGGCATTAGCTACTTGGAAATATCAGCATTCTCAAACATAGCCACTCGTGTTCATTTGTTTTAACATTACATTTGAAAGAATACTAGATTCAGACTATGACTCTTACACAAATTGTCTCTGACCCAAAGTGTTTGCCACCTCGGCGCGGGAATCGTGTGTAATATACTATTTTATTTGTTTCAGAATTCAAGCAGGTTTGCAAGAAACATAGAGCAAGCATTAGCTGACATGAAGACATTATTTATTGAATGGAAGAAAACTCAGAGTAAATAACACCATGTTGTGATTAGGAATGAAAACTTAGTGGGTGTTTCTTTGAATGGTGCTGCTATTGGTGTCAAGGTTCTTGGTTCACATGCACCACACACAAGCTTGCATGAACTATTTTGCAATCAGATGCAAACAATCTTATAAATCTCTTGAAGTAAAATCATTGTTAACTTAACTTTCTATTAACAATTCCATCACCTAGTTTTATTTAATCAATAATTATGTTAAGTTGTTACAATAAGAAATCTTATATTCAAAAATGATTACTTTCCTTTTTCAAACTAGAGGTCTGAGATAATTTTGCACATTACTTTGTTGTATTAAACTTTAAACACATTTTTTTAAAGGGCCTGGCTTTATTCCCAAATAACAAATGATTTAAATGTTTTATAGTTCATATCATATATCACAATATAATTTAGTTTCTGTAATCTTCATTGAAAGATGTTTGGGATTGAGAGAAATTAAATGATTTTGCCACATTTGAAAAAATTAGCATCTATCTTTCCTTCCACCATTTTTCTCCTCTCACTCACACACTTGTTGCGATCTGCTTCTCCCATTTGGTCTCCCTTGCAGTACTTTTCCTACATACTTCATCTCCATCATTCTCTTTGGAATTCTTTCCTTTTTATCCTCATGACCAGACCATACCATTTCATCCTTGATTTCTCTACTATCTCATGTACTCTCTTTACTCCAACTTTTGCAGACAACTTCATTCTTAATCCTATTTCTCCTTGTGACAACTATTTCAAAATTATAAAACTCCCCTTAATGAAAGCCTCTTCACTTTTTGGGGTATTTTTTAAAATACAAACTGATGTTTTTTTATATATAAATATATTGTTGTTGAACAAACTATTTTATAATAATAATATGATTGTCGATTAATTGATTGATGCCAATGCTTGCCATTCACAAATTTAATCAAAAATCATAATGATTTTGCATAAATCAATAAAGTTATATACTATGAATATAACTGGTTATCCTGTATTTAAAACTAGTTTTAAAATTATTGAAAATATAATTTGTTTTAAGATACTGAAATCATTTCAGATGTTTCGGGTGCTACTCTTTATTGTTAATGTGCAGAATTATTAATTTGGTTTGAAATGTCAAAACATGTGATAGCTGTATACAAGTAAATACTTTATTTAATTTAAAAAACATATAATTAAATTTAGAATTTACTTAAAACGGTACCTTGCAAGTAATGATAAAGTGAAAGAATTTTAAGGAAACTATCGAAGCAGAATATATCAGAGGGACCAATAACCCTCAAAACCAGCATTAGATACACCAATAGAAAAACACAAAGATACAATCAAAATCAATTTTATTTATTATTCTCTAAGGTAGGTTTTTTTATTGATATGTTTTTAGACAAGGTTATTAATGTTAGGTAAGGTGTTGGAGAAAAATATATATGTTTACACATGAATTATGAGTATTAGCTCTATATATTTTAACACACACACACTATCGAATACAATATATATTTTTAAATATGTTTTATGTCAGGGCCGTATCGAGGGGATCGAAAACCCCCTTACAAAAGTATTTTTATAACCCTAATTAGAGTCTTAAGAAGCACATAAAACCTACAACCCCTTGTTTGTTTTTATTTTAGATAAAGATTATTTGTAATAAAGCACTAGGGTATGGTTTTAATTAGGAGGGACAGCCAGCACACTTAACTGAGTGATACTTAAGTAGGAATTGTTTAGATAAAACAATAAAAATAACACACTTTTAAGGACAAACTTTCACCGCCACAAACAGCTTCGGGTTAAGAGAATAGACTGCAATCCAACTAAGAGCATCAGTCTTCTCTTAATTTGATCAAGCTCTCTGTGGCATTGAAACGTTTTTCTTTATTTAGACAATTTTGACTGGTATCCCTGAGATAAATGTGCTAGAGATACCCTTCCCAACTAGAAACCAAATTACCTCAAGAGTAACTCATTGCTAAAAAATATTCCGTGTCTCCTGTTGAGGACTATACCACAATGCACTTCCAGTAGAATCTCCTTGTCCCCAAAAAATAAATTTCCGAGTATGGTCTCGATTTGTGTGTCCTGTAAAGTGTAAATTTTCACTAACACTTCCAACTAGTAGTTTGGTTTATATACCACTAGTTTTATATAAAAAAATAAATCTATTAATTAAGAGTACAAACTTAATTTTATTCGTTTATACTGTGGTGTTTTGTCTGTGATTTTATAAGTGACTTATAACCAACAATCCACTTTGAAAATGTAATCAATGCAATTTTTTTTAATGTGCAACCAATCAATGCAATGTTTTGTTTCTGTCCTTTTTATATGTTATATAAACATTAGAAAAAATTGACAGTGACAAAACAATATTTTATAATTCGTTGTAGGTAATGTTTAAAAGCATGGGCACGGTTTAACAATGAGAAATTAGAAGATCATTGTTCTTCAGAACTCTATATAAAATAAGCTTAGTCTCACAAAGGTGTGTCCTGTCTTAACTGCTGTACAACACTTAACACTTTGATGTTCAACTATTAATCTTTCAGTTTTAAAATTCCATGTGTCCAGATTTCTGAAATAAAAACTCAAACTACACACTAAATTTTGTTTTTAACTTTAGTTGGGATGGGAGGGAATCAGATTTAACATGTTGAGCCTCATTGTGGTCCATTACAAGTGAATTTTCCACGAGGACCATGCAGCATAATTTGTATGTGACCTTTCCTACAGCCCAGTGAAACACATTCATGCGGGTGTGGCTTTTGATTTGGACCACATTGGACACAGAGAGCAGACCTGCACCCTTGGTTTGAATATATAAATATATATATTTTGTCCCATTGAGGTTACCAATATAAAAAAAATGTCCCACCCAGACGGCAGCGGGCCTATAGATCATACTCAAAAAACTTCACTTTTGACCAGTGTGTGTGTTTTTGCGGTCATTGTGGTCAAATGGACTTATTTATGAGTTAACTGAGGTCAAAAAGTTAATTTGGCTCAGGAGTAAATTCTATCATTCCAGAGTGTTTTTACAATCTTTACGGCAAGCTTTTTTATTTATTCGAAATAAATAAAATTCTACATCAGTAGATACAGTTAGTTTAATTTTCTATATATAATAATACCAACAATTTTTTTATATTTGTTATGGGCATAGTGGTAATTTTTAAACAAAGGAAAAAGTCCTAGTCGAATTCTGCAATGCCCATGTCAGATACTCTAGAACTGTTGAGATGACTATGTAAACTAGATGTATTTACTGAGGTAATATTTAATCCATCATAACCAAAATATGTTTTTGTGCTATAAAAACTGAAAAGCATGGTTTCTTTCCATCCACACTTAAGAATTATAACATCTCAGATCAAAGTATCCACAATCTCCATTTTTTACCATCAAATGTGTACTTCACTGGATATTATACCTGTGGGAACTGTATATTACTCTTGGGAGACAGCGTAGTTTTATTTTGTGTTGTCAACATCACCTTAAATACAAAACAAGTTTCACTACACTGGTTCGTTGAGGTTGACAGTAGCACACCACCTTCCAACATTACTGAAAGTGAGGATATTTGGCAACAGTTAACCAGGAGAAAACAAATAAAAATATGTTCTCCTTAAGACCTGCATTTCCCTCAGCATTGATATTACGTTGTAAGCATAGTGTATCTTTCTTCAAAATAGTTAGCACATTAAAATGTCTTTAGAATTCTAAACATAGGTACTTTGAGAATTGTCTAGTCTTGTGTTAGTATAGAACAGTGCATAAATAGAATAGTCCTCAAGGAGCTTGGTTAATAAATCTTTAAGTTAAAAGACTTTACGGCAGAGCTAAGCTGTCAAACTACCATAGACCCAACAAAAAGGCTTACCAACTTTCTTAGACGCCTTTGACGGTTACTTTTGCTTAGTGCAAGTCTGCTAAAACTTTTCTTCTATCATTCTTATTTCACAAGGTTTGTAAAAAACTATTATTTGATTTTAATTACACTCAACCACTTAAATTAGTTTTTATGCATTCAATATTTTAATATTATTTGCCTAGTGTTATAGCGCAGTGGTTCTCAAAATTATTTTTAGATTGTGCCCCTCGGTCATGACAGTTTAATCCACCCCCAAGGAAAAAACAAATCCAAATGACAGGCTTTAAAAGAATTTGACCACATGGTAAATTATTTATATATTTAATATATTGGGAAAAATTGTCATCAAAATATTTCAAATGTGACAGAGCTATTAGGAGAGAATCCTACTGTTATAGCCTTAAAATTATCTCTTATTGAGAATTGTTATGATCATTTAAAAAATACATTTTTTACTGTAAAAAGTCTGTAGGAAAGCTTTATACATTTTCTTCAAAAAATTCGTTCAAAAATAAAGAGAAAAAATAAACTTAAACAAAATATTTAATTGTAATCCTAGAGCTGATATATTATGAATCCCAAAGTTTTTCAGCGAGAGGTGTGTGGCTGCATAGTTTGGCACAACTTTTTGATGTCTGGTTGTCCAGTTGAAACTTTCAAGCGGAGGTCTGGCTCCAAATTTAGTCTACTTATTTTTTAGCTACACCATCAATGAAAAACCATTCTAACAGAGATAATTATGTTGTTGAGAAAGGCATCAAACTTTTAAGGAAGAAGGTGTCAAGTAGAGGGTTTAAAATTCTCAGAAATCTGTCTCCAGCAGAGCAAATAGGGGAAAAGAGGGGTGGTAATAACAGATAATGGTAACTGCCAACAATTAGGGTTTTCACTAATTCCCTTGTTATTTTGCCAATTGTTCCTAGAGAGCTGCTCATGTACCCCATGAAAGGTGCCTGCATACCCTAGTTTGAGAACCACTGTTTAGTGATTTAAAATTTTTGAAGGAAACAGTCTAGCCTAATTTATTTTCACTGTGACTGATTTACTACAAAGCTTATTTTAATAGTTGGAGTCAAATCCGAATTTTCTTTTTATCTATAAATCGGAATATTTGAAAATAATAATAATATAGACTGAAAAGGTTCGACTAAAAATTACAAGGGGCTAAATCACTATTAAACTTAATATTAGCTATACAAAAATGTAAATTCAAAATTTGTGAACTATAAAAGCAAAATTGAATAAGATTTATTTTTTTATCTTTAATACTCTTCATACTTTGAAAGACCTTTTCATATTATAAGCATGTATGATAATTACTATAATTAAGTAGGGATGAGGAAGAAAGTATTTTAGAGGTGATCTGTCTGCATTTGCATGGTAGGAGAGTGAAAAACCATTTAGGAAAAACCACCCTCTCTGAAATTCAAACCCCAATCTCCCCATCATCAGCGAAATTACATTATTAATAATTTTAATTTTTATCAAAATTATTTTTTAAATATCTTTATCAATAAAGAAAGTGATGAACGTAACTTACACTATCCTTGAAAACAATAACAAAACTTATTTTCAATATTTGACCCTTGTACCATAATTATAAATTTTTTCAGGTATTTATTTATGTGGATTAGTTTTAACTTTTAATATATTTAACCCTTTGAATATATTATTTATCATTTTTTCTATCTCATTTCTCATGTTAATGCCATTGAGAAAGAAGTGTTAATGTATGTTGAGACATGATGAGTAAAAGTTAATTTCAAACTTTCTTTGGAGTAACCAAGGTCATAAGATGACGATTATGGAAATTAAATTTCATAGTGTATGATTTAATGCACTGAATAAACGGAAGGGAGGAATAATCAAACTATAAAATTAATTCTTCTTTACACCTTAAAATTATAACTTTATTTTATTATGTGTACTTCCTTAAATTCAATTTAAGAATTTAATTTTAACACACAAACATTTTAATATTGAATTTCTTCGATTCTAAAACACAATTTCTCTAAAATTATAACTTTATTTTATTATGTGTACTTCCTTAAATTCAATTTAAGAATTTAATTTTAACACACAAAAATTTTAATATTGAATTTCTCCCCTCTCCCCCTCCCCCATTTAAACATCTTGGAATCACAGTTCTTTTCCGACCAATGCTCTCACTGGCTCAGAAGAATCAAACTTATATTGTTGTTAGTAAATTGAACGCTGTATAATAAACCTATTTTTTAGATATTGAGTATTTTATCTTGTTTTTATTTATTTTCAAAGCTCTTTTTTGCTGTTGGGGGTCTTACAATCAATGGCATCTTAGAATCGAAGAAATATGGTACATTTGCCCTACCACTAAAACAGCGGAATGGATAAAATAAAGTGAATTATTAATTTATTTTCTTTAAATGTTTATTACACTCACACTAAAACAGCACTAAAAATACTTTTGACAATAGTTATTAAAGCACATTTTTTATTTTGCAATTACCTTAGATTTTTTTTTTTAATATAGTGTTTGCTATCCTTTAATGATAAACATTTCATATAAATCTATTTGTTGGCAATCTAAGAAAAATAAAGTATAGATATTTTTAAAATTAATATATGACAAATCAAATTAGTGTACAGCTACCTTAACATTACGTGTGGAATGTGAACTAGAGATGGAGAGTGAGGATTACGGGGAACTCACCCACTGCAGCACTCAAAAGTTAACTTAGCTGGGATTAAACGTTTTAGCACTGCATCTTTATATGATATGATTTTGATAGGAAGAACAGTAGAAGTTAGTTACTAAAACAATTTCAATATATTCAGACATCTGCAGCTGTCACTTTTTATATATATTATCAATACCTGTAAAGTAGTGATGGGCAGAATCGAATGGATAGAATAGATTCATTTGATTATTATGAATAATCGATTCATTCAAAATCATTCGAATGAAAACATAGCTGACTCGATGCGAGCTGGCCAATTTATTCTCTTACTCCACCCTTGCCAGAAGTGCTGAGGAAAATAGACCTTATGATTATGAATGTTTCCAGGCTATATCTATACAGGTCTTCATTTCTATTAAGTTCATTTTCAATAAATAGTCCCTGTTGCTACACAATAATCGACCTTACGCATTCGAATGATTCTAAGGCTAATTTAATACAAAGTTTAAGTGGTTGTACAGTTTACAATCAAATAACAGCGATAAATAATTTGAATGAAAATTACAAAATGATTCGATTATTTTGCTACATTACTACGTGGATTGTTCTTTTTCATTTCCTTAAAATTTTACCTTCCTAACTAATTGCATATAGCACGAATGGGTTGAGAGTTAATCGTTTTTAATGTCGACTTAATTTATTAAGTATATACTTTTTATGTATTTAATAAAACATTGCCCAGCCGTAATATACAGATCATATTATAATTTTATTCACTGAAATAATTTTACGATTGTAAGCTTATATATTTTTGTTATGTTTAGGAAATATTAAAGGGTAAATTATTTCTACTTTTAAACACAAAGGGAAACGTATGTTCCTTATTTAATTATTAATTGTACGCAAAAGTATTTATATTAATTGCAAGCTACTTATTTGAGAAATGCGTTCACTTATTCACTGTATAGTATTTTGTTGTGGCTGTACTTTGGTCTTAGACACTGTCACAAGGAACTAAATGTAGTAATAGAAAAGTGTTGATAAGCTGCAAATGCAAAGGAATGTGTGTTGGGAGATTCGACAGCAGGGTAAAGAGAATACTAGCACAAAGCAAAATGAGCAATTAGTAACTACTTTTAGAAGTAATAAATATTCGATTATTACCGACTCTTTACTACTTCTCAAAATCATTTGAATGATTCTTTCGATTCATTTGATTATTTTTCAAAGACTCGAATAATCATTCGATTCCTAAAATCATTTGATTATGCCCATCACTACTGTAAAGTGCTATTAATGTTGACAGAAAAATCATGTTTGAATTTTCTAAACCGTTCTTCCAGCCCAAATCAGGGTATAGATGTTTGGGTCATAGGCTTATGTACTAATAAAGCTAATGGGTTAAGGATGAGTGAGGTTGAACTTGGAGGTGTAACATTTAGGGGAAAAACCGACTTTAGCACACCCGATCGAGATTAAAACCTCGGTCTCCCTGTCATCGGCAGTCTAGTCTAACACTAGGGTGACGTCTTAGTCCATATGGCTACCGAAGTGAGATGGGATTTAACTGTATATAGTTGAGCTTTAGTATATATATTTGACAAGTATATAAACTTTTGCGTGACTATAAATTAAAAATCTTACAACTTTAGGATAGCAAACACAATATTAATAATTAATAGAACATATAAAAATTATTAAGACTATTAGAGTAAAATTTTAGCTTAGTAAAGGAATAGTCGATGGCATTTATAGCATTTTATGTAACTGTGTACAAAGGCACATTATCTGGAGAGTATAGTAGAAAAAGACACATTAAAAAACTATCATTTAATGTAAAAAAGTTTAAAACCATTTAAGTAATAAAACTTACTTTACTTGCTGCATTGTTAACATGTTATAAATACTCCAAAATCAGAATACACAAAGCACATTTATCTTGATAGTTATAATGTGAATGAATACAATATTGCTAGTTTAACACAGCTGATTAGTTAATATCTATTATTCATTTCCCCTGACATGATAGTTTACTTACATAGAATTTCAAACTCTTTAGTATTAATATTACTGCAGTACTTTGCATGAACATTTTCGATTTCACAACCATTTTGAATATCATCTTAGTGGACCACACCCAATGATAATCCTTGCCCCTTTATTTGTTGTCATGTGTGTGTCCTGTCAATTTGTCTCTACCTTTTCCACCTTTTTTAAATGAAAAAAAAAGAATCAAATATATAACTTTGAGGCGTCTGATGCAACATTAGCACTTCCACTTGATAAAATTGTTTTTTTTTTATTTTTTATTAATTAATTGACAAATTTGTATATTTATGTTTAGTGTTTCACATCAGGTAGCTTTTTTTTAAATCAATTATACCAATGAACAAATTTAATGGTTACTCTTTAAAAGAAAATCCGTCTTTGATAAATCAATCTTTCTATATAAATTTAGTAAATATTTTTAACTTCAAGAGGGAGTGTGAAATTTGAAACACAACTTATAAAGAGGAAACTGAAAGAACAAAAATGAAGAAGTTAAAGAATGACTGGAAACAAATAAATAGGGGGAATAAATGACACCAGATAGCTGAATTTAAAATATTTATTGAAAGGCGCATATAAAGGCAAGAATCACGTACTAGAATAATGTAGGCCTCAAAAATTAACAACTAAAACCCATAAAAATAATGTAAGCACATCAGCCTTGCTTTGATCTTGTTACAACCTTTCAATGGTTATTAAAGAGACAGGCTAACATAGAGATAAGATAATAGAAAGGTAGTAAATATATTAGGTTTTCCTTAGCCGAGAGTTAATATAGACATGGGCCCTTCAATTCTGAAAATCAAGATTTTTTTTTAAATTAATTTATATTATTAATTTAATAAGAATGTTTCAGGCAAGTAGTTTAATAATGGCCTGTTTTTATTACAATCTTGAGACAATTAACAATTACTTTTCATATTTCCTAAAGCAACTTAGGAATTGTTATGAATAAAATAATTTGAAACTAGTGAAAATGGGATGAATAACAAACTTAAATTAGTAGAGGCCAACAGGTCTTGGAAATAAAATAAATTGCTGGTGGGAAGATAACATTAGAATGTACCTGAGAGTATAATGAGTTGGAATGGATAGAGCTAGCTCAAGATAGTGATATGGTGTAATGAGGTAGACTGGATAGACAGGGTATAGTGAAGTGGATTGGATAGTGTGTAATGAGGTGGACTGGATAGAGCTAGCTCAAGATAGTGATATGGTGTAATAAGGTGGACTGGATAGACAGGGTATAGTGAAGTGGATTGGATAGTGTGTAATGAGGTGGACTGGATAGAACTAACTCAAGATAGGGATATGGTGCAATGAGATGGACCGGATAGATCTAACTCAAGCTAGGGATAGGGTGTAATGAGATGGACTGATAAGAACTAGATCAAGATAGAGATAGGGTGTAATGAGGTGAACTGGATATAGATAGGGCGTAATGAGGTGGACTGGATAGAGATAGCTCAAAATTGGGATAGGGTGTAATGAGGTGGACTGGATAGAACTAACTCAAGATAGGGATATGGCGCAATGAGGTGGACCGAATAGAACTAACTCAAGCTAGGGATAGGGTATAATGAGATGGACTGGTAAGAACTATCTTAAGATAGGGATAAGTGGTGTACTATTGCTGCAGTGAATTTTCAAGTTCCTAATGCAATAGAGTAAGCATTATCTTACCACAAAGACATTAAGAATTATGGTGAATGGTCATCACCATGACAAGTAAAATAACAAAACAGAAACCAGTTGAGTCAACTGCAGTACACCATTACCACCACGTTTAAATGTCTCAATAAATAACAATGTGATCCATCACAACCCTGTAATCTACACATGCTCCAATCCTCAATTTAAAATTTTCTAATTTAAGATCTCTCTCTTGCCAGCTTTTATATCTGTCTATATTTAGTCCCAGTGCTATTGATGTAGTGCAACTCAAACATGAGCAAGAAATATAAACAAAGAGGTAACCACAGGATTTAGGCCTACTCTAACCCATTCCCTGATGCGTGTTTAGCACGGTGATCTACACAGGCCCAGCACCTGTTTTTCTTGTATACTCTTATCTGACACATATTTTCTCAGGAAAGGTATTTTCACATACCTTCTAGCGTTCTCATACATGTCACAATTGGCATTGGACTGATTGCTTTACTTCCCCTTTGAAGGAATGTGTTACCTATTTTTACCACTCAAGAAAAATCCGCCAACCCCAGCCATGTTTGAACTCAACTTCAGGTCCTGGGGCAAGAACATTACCCCTAAAACCACCGGACAGCAATTTAAAGTGTTATTCTTTACATTGTAAAAACCATATTTTGTTTGTTCCTTTTACGTGTTTCCTTCCACTTTTCCTGTACAGTCTCCCAAATATAATTAAATCGGTTCTTTTACAAAAAAAAAAGATTGCATTCTAAAAAAAAAACTGTTCATATGATTTATAAATGGAATATTTCAAGAAGAAATATTCCTGTAAATTACTCAAACTAAAAGAAAACTATGTTTTTGTTCAAACTCAACTCCAAGTGAAAAATGCCTACTCACACACTCCTATTCTTAACCTTCTATCCAGCATGACAAATATCATGTTTGTGTATATATTTAGTGTTCTACAATAATTTAACAAGACCAATAATCCGTCACAAAAGTTAGTTGGGCTCATAACCTTTCAACTTTCAAAGATTTTGAATAAATACAAACGCTAAATATCTATAAGTCTGAATAGAACCTAAATTCATTAACATGGGAAATTCTAGCGTGACCTTTCGTGATGTCACCGGTAAAAACATCCTTGACCCATCTACATTCATTACATCCAATAAGGTATGGTGAACATTTGAGTTTATATTTGCTAAAAAAATTAATAAAACATAACATGAACCTTCCTAATTTACCAAATTAAATAATAAAAGAGTTCATCATCATGACAAAATGTTCCTCTTTTTTCCACAAATAAATATCCTTATTACACTTTTTATTTAAATTGTTTTGAATCCTCTAGTTTAAAAAATTATTAATATACACATTGTATTCATAGATATGTAATTATAATCAATTGGAAAGATTCAAGAAAACCTCTAATAGTTGCATTATTTTTTAGATATGTTTTTTTAAATTTGGTTAATTCACAAGTGCAAGTTTTAGACAGGAAAACCAACCCAATTCATATTTACATATTCTGAAGATTTTCTTATCTTCTTTTAGTTACAAACTGTATTTTAATACTCATTACATACTCCTATTTACACTTACAATATTACATAACAAAAGTTAAAGCTTCTCACATATACCTAAATAAAAATCAATCTTATTGCATGAATTATTTCAGCAAATATTAAAAGTATGCTGATATGGTGAGATTGTCTCTAAGTTTTGCAAAATGTAACTAAAAGGAGCTGACCAAAACTCAATCCACAGGGTTCACCACCCTAGGGCATCCATGGTTAAAAGGGTGACAGCTTGCAAAAGTTATCATGTATCCACTCGCCAAACCATTTGATCTTATGAAATCCGTTTGAATGTTTATTTTTGGTGGAAGCGGAATCTGATTTACTTAAAAATGCTTTTCCAATAAGACCTTCTAAAATGCTACGTTCACTTCATAAATTAAGATGGCAAACCACCCAGGGTAGTTAATGACGTTATAAACAGTCTTCGGATGTGTTCATACACTGTTTACAAAATATAAATGTTTCAGTTTGAGATTAATATTTTTAATAGCTTTTTCTGTAAGTTATAAAAATCATGTGTTTTATTTTTATGGCCAGTCATAAAAAGATACAAATGTAAATATTATATTTTTTAATTGATTTTGTTCTTTCATTTAGTTATGAAAATGCTAATTATAAAGTAAACCTTAGGGAATTATTATTTCCGAATAGGTTGGCTATTAGTGACTTCCAGCCAATGTTTGTAATAAAGACCTGCTGCTAGCTGTCACTACTCTCTTACCATAGGTTCCATAAAACTTCAAATAACCTTATATTATGCTAACATGAATATATAAGCAGAATCTTTATCCTGTAAGACGTAGCTAAAGGTTGTAGGTGAATATGTAAAAAAAGAGAAACATCAAGAGTGTTAAGAATAAAAGAGCATATATGACTTGGTGTATGTGTGTTGTTTAAGCGAATGAAGTATAAAAGAATAGGGAAGTGTGGAGTAAGTTAGTGAGGATGGATTAAGTACGAAGTTTTTTGGAGTTATATTCAGTTTCTTGCTTACCATATAAGGGAATGGTGTGATTAGGTATGTATGTATCTTTCGTTATAATGTTTAAGAGTGTAATTAGAGCAAGCCAATAATCATTCATACTTAACCTGCTTTCGCAACATTTGAAGATTACACTTTTGATATAAATCAGAACGCGAATCAAAGTCTTTCCAACACTGAAGAAGAAAGCAGGCAGAAAATAGACAAATGGCTGTACATAGACCAAATATTTACTCTCGAGTGATTTTTTTGTTTGTTGGATGAACGAGACCACCACAATGAAAGTTTTACATACACTCTTGTTTATTTTACATTACATTATTTCTACTAGCCGAACGTGAAAAAAGACTAGAGCCAAAATTCTGCCAGACAAAATAAAAACCATTATTCCAAAATTCACAAAACATGTATTTGTATAATTAATGACAACAATGATATAAAGGTAATGATTTGACAGGCACTTAAACTAAGCAAGCAATTATGTCCTGAATCTCCTGACAATCACCAAGATTCAAACAAAGAATAAGAGATATAATTGTTGCTTTAGCGCTCTAAAGTTATGACAGGACCAATAAAATTTTGTCAAGCCCATGTTATAGTAGGAATAGATAAGTATTTATTTTCATTTACAATTAAAACTATCAGAAAGTTATCCACTACCTAAAAAAACAACCGACGTTATAAAGTGACCAGAAATTATTGTTTGTGCTGCAATTATCTCCAAACCTTTAGGGTTCGGCCAGACTGACAAGCGTGCGAGCGAGCGCGCAAGCGACTGGGTGGCCACACGAGCGAGCGCGTAATTAGCAGACCCTAGTTCATTAGAGAAGATGTCTCTGTCAAAGACACTTGGCACATCTGTGCTCCTCTAAAATTCTTACAACAAATATTTTTAATGTACTGAAGTGTTTTAAAATCAGATTAGCCGCACCAGTGGTGGAATGGTGCGTTGCACTCCATAGCTTTTGACTGGAAGGTAAAGGTTCGAAGGCTCAATGAACTGAAGGTGATTCTTAAAACTTATTTATTTAACATTTAGCACCGCGTCTTACTACCCGTTCGGGTTATACGCTTTAAGTACTAATTACTCTAATGGATTAGGAATTGGGAAGGTTGAATTAGAGGAAGTGAACC
>CABFVX010003160.1:69873-92983 GCA_902151425.1 Timema shepardi
CTATCACTGATAGAAAAAAGTCAAATATCATGTCAAAATGAGAAGTTTCCCAGCACTCAATGAACCAACATAGAATAATATTGCCTAGCGCCTGTAAACTAGACTGTACCGGGTCGAGCGCGCGCGCTTGAAAAATAGAAACAGTTCTATCTTTCAAGCGCGCGCGCTCAGTCGCTCGCTCCAGTGTGGCCACCTCCCATTACAACCAATGTGTTCTATTTTATATTTTAGTCGCTCGCGCGCTCAGTCTGGCCGCCCCCTTACTCTTATTTAATAAAACTTCAGGAATCTACCATTTTATTTAAGATTTGTTTTATGAAAATATTTAATTGTTTATAGGAAATTTACAGTTTCATTGAAATGTATGTGAAAGGATGGGGTGAATTACACATTTTCTAAGGGGAAAATAAGTATATTAGTAATTATATAAATAATTATTACCCATACTAGTAGTAGTTACTATCCTTAGTTATATTTTAAAAATCTAATAATGGTAC
Source organism: Timema shepardi (assembly GCA_902151425.1). Taxonomy (NCBI): domain Eukaryota; kingdom Metazoa; phylum Arthropoda; class Insecta; order Phasmatodea; family Timematidae; genus Timema; species Timema shepardi. The sequence continues at coordinate 70,371 of CABFVX010003160.1, forward strand.
ATTTTTCTTATTCAGAGTTGTGTGTATACTCAATGCATTATAAGCCCCTTCAAAATAGTTACTACAATTTGAAAATTACTAGACAATGATTCATTTTGTCAGAATATAAATTATAATCTAAATTCTAACAACCTAAGCCATCCATATCAGTGTTTCCAAACCTGGCTAGTACTGCTCCACAAAGGGTGTTTTTGTTTTCCAGGGGGGTGGTAAATTGTAGGGGGAGAGGGAGTTCTAATTTTTTTTAATTACAGCCATGATTTTACTTTAATATTTCTGTTTTATGATTTTGACAGTACATTTAATCACCTATGTTTGTAAACAATTAAAACATATTAAGTTATGTCTTAACATGTGTTTTACTCATAGTGATTATGAGTTATGTCCTGAAAAAAAAGTATATATATATAATAATTATTTAGTTTGAAATAATTAAATATGAATGTAGAATGTAACATGAATTTAAGGTTATTATCGCTGATTTCAGCATACTTTTGATGTAACTTTGGGGGGAACGTCATTAGCCAGATTACAATTCTCAGAAGTTAGCAGTAGACTAAAAAAAAAGAGTTGGGAACCACTAATATACATTATACATTCTTGAAGGAAGGACTTTATCTGACAGTTACAAAAATTACTCTAATATACTTATATTTCAAGTAATGTGCCCAGCAGCTGCCACTTTTTTGATAAATACTATCAATTCCTATAAAATAATAGTAATACTATAGTAAAACGCTATCAAATTTTTACAACAAAATAAGTTTGTATTTTCTAAATGGTTATTTTGTCCAGAACCCTACTTTACATGATACTCAAAAATGCCATCACACAAATTGTGGCAATGAATTATTCCAGATTATCTTCAAAGAGTTTTTAAACGTGACATCTGGACACAGGAATCAAAGCCAGGACCCTTGACTTGGAGTTCCAATGCTCTACAGCTGAGCTATCCTGGATGTCATGTGCTGAGGGCCATAATTCACTCACATTGTGTTCATGTACGGTGTAATTTGTACAAACGGCAACATAAAGCCACTCCCGAGTCGCGGGTGGCTGTGGTACCAATGATAACTCATAGTAGCCGATAATTTCAGCACGTCAATAACAGACTCTGCCTTAAGCTGGACGAATCCTGAATAGCTTAGTGGTAGAACATTGGCGCACTAATCCAAGGGTCTCGAGTTCAATTCTTGTGTCCAAGTGCCATTTTTCAAAACAATATGAATATGATACTTGATGCTGCTATATTCATACTAAAGATCGCTTTAACCTCCCAAAGCTTAACTAGTCGTGTACAAAGCTTTCTCTTTCCCAGCTTTTAGTTAAGTGGGAATGCAATCCTGAAACAGTCAAACATTTCTGCACATTCTTCATTCTATCAACTTTAGAAGAAACATTCAACAGTCCACTTAATCATGTGAAAACAATCAAGCGGATTAGATCAAATATAATTTAAATAACAAGCATTAGATCACTCTCTCCATTGAATAAATCCCCTTAGGCAGGAAAACTGACGCACAAACATGTCTGTGTTTCAATGTTTAAGTGATTAAGGCACTAGAGATTTAAGATTCTGCTTCACAATGTCTTGGTAAAGTCTTTGTGTCATATTTGGAAGAAGGCATGAGAAGGTGGATAGAAACATATAAAATAGGCGCACAATATGACTTTTACAATGAAAAGAAGAACACAGTTCACACTTTACACTGCTGCCACAGGACAAAGGGATAATGGCTGCCACCTAAAGAAAATCGATATTCACCGCCCAATCCCCCAACCTAGGTTTCATTCTATCCGAACTCATCAGGGAGGAGTGTGAAACGTGCAAGTTTAAGGGACAATTTGCAACACTTAAGGAGGGATTGGCTGACCTCCGAATCAAGACTATATATTTGGCCCTATGTCAACCAATATTCTCCTTTAAGCAACCATGTGCTGCAATAATACAATATTTGTGGAGTGCATCCTATTTACTGTGATTATGGTAATATATTTTCAAATGCGCAAATTATTTAACAGCTGCCCACCTACAGATACATTGAGTAACGTAAACTTAACCAAGATATTGTAAAAACAAATCTATAGCAAAGTTAATATTTTACAATTCCATGCAATTTTTTTATCAACATTGACAATCACTTAACCTTATATTTGATTGATACATTTTTATGGAAGAAACTATTGTTTTAGTAAACATACAATAGTATAACAGTGACGGGGGCCTTCAACTTGTGCACGATCCCAACAAGTATTGCAATGATGTACCATTCATGTGAACAATCTTTATACCACAATCATACAACTTCTTTAGGCCAAGAATATTTTGTATTACATGTGTGTGGTAATTTTATTGACTGTCGAGATGGAGAGTGAATGCACATATATTTAGTGGTAATAAAATAATTAAATGTTTCAAATTTATATAACCTTTTTGTCAATTTGTGCCTTTGAATTTGATCATTATTGAGGTTAGGCTGTCCGAGTTTGATTATAAGCCAGAAGGCAACTCATAAAAAAATTCAAAATAATCCATTGAACATAGGAATGGGACCTTAGAAACCTTAAAAACATTAGAGATTTAAAAAAATACATGTTAATTTTTCCAAAATTTTGAATTGGAATTTGTTTAGCTCTAATTTTACTTAATGGTGGTTTAACTTCAACATGATTATAGAAAAAACTTAACCAGACCTTAGACAATTAATTTAACACTTGACTAATGTATAAATGTATTTTAGCAAAGAATGTTAACATTAAGTTACTATTTCTATTTTCTATTATTCAGTTATACTCCTATTTCTTCCTTTCATACTTTTTTACAAGATTGGGATTCATATTATAGTAAATTCTACCCATAAATAGTTTAGAGATTGCCGCTACATTAAATATTAATATATTTTTACATCAAGGTAATTGTCTCAAACCTCAATCTTTAGTCAAAAATACACTCTTAGCTGTCATGAAAAAAACCCAATGGCATGAGCCTGCAAGCAAGCTATACCAACCAAGCGGCTGCCACCGTTGGCAATGGTAGTGCTAACATTTTCAAATAGGAAGTGTCATATGGTTAGCACAACAAACTCTTTGGCCGTTAGTCTCAGATTTCTAGACCAGAGTTACTACCTATTTATTCAAGTAACTCCTCATTTGTCCTCACGAAGTCAAGTTTGACCCTGTTTCAGACCCACTGCTTCACAGAAAAATTGTGGCAGTGCTAGGTATCAACAACACAAGTATGTCTAGTTTAGCTGTCAAAGGGTAGCATCAAAACAATATTTAGGTTTTATGCATGGTTGTAGAGTCAATACACCAAGTCTTCGACTCGGATAACTCTATTTTTATAGTGTCTAACACCTTCATTAATGGCTGAAATGTATTAATTAGTAATAACAAACTAACCCCAGTAAAATGCTTCAATAGAGATGACTTTATGGGAATCTTCTTTGACATTGTGAATGTATATTTGAATCAATTTGTCAAGCCAAATTAATTTTTGTCCTAGATATAATAAAATAAAAAGCATAAAATATTTTAAGTTAATAAAAAGTATAAAATATTTTAAGTTTAGTTGAAGTCGATACATTTATACCAACTCTTGATTCAGACTCCACAGCTTTGGTTGATGTATCAATTTATCATATTAATATACCATATAAAAATATCAGAGTATAAACGAAACTTTGATACATTTTAGTTTTTACTATACTCAAGTTAAATTCAATCTTTATTTTTGTTTTTTTGTCAGTGCATCTCATTATACGTTCAGGTTGTATGCATATAAATTAATTGCATCAATATGTTTAGTTTATAAAAGTTGACCTTAGAAAAAATGTATCTGCATTTGCACAGAGGGAGAGTGAAAAATCACCCTCGGTACACCCTACATAAATTAGAACTCCAATCCTCCCATCATTGCTGGTACAGTTTATTACTAGAGTGATGCCTAAGTCCTTAAATAACATTACCTTGACCATAGGCCAAATAATCTAAGGCATCAGTCTCATATTAGACTGGCCCGCTGATGACAGCGAAATTAGGGTTTGAATCCCGGTCGGGTCTGCTGATGGTAGTATTTCCTAGATGGTTTACTACTCTCCTTCTTTCCAGACAAATGCAGGTAGATCACTGCTAAAATGCTTCCTTCCTCAACCCCACCCCGTTAAAGTAATTATCATGTATATGTGTATAACCTGAACAGGTAGTAAGATGTGGTGATAAAAAATCTTACAATGTGTGATAATATTTTGAATTTGAAAAGGCAATTCTTTTTTTAAGTTTTATTGCCAATCCACAACTTACAACTAACCAGTCCAAGGAGATAAAGTATCGCTTGGTTTAACTTTATAAAGATTTACCTGAAGAGGAAATAGAACAATGAAAGAGTGCAGTGGTGTTCAACCTGGGGTGGACGAAAACATCTTAATGGTGAAAGGTAAAATTTAAAAATATTTGGTATAACGGTGCAGAAACACTGTGCAGTAACTTAAAGCAACTGATAGGGAAAGGATGAAAGAATAACTAGGTTAAGTCTAGACAGGAACAAAAACACTTCTCTCAAAAGTTACTTTAAATTAATGTAGTGTTTCTACACGGTTTTAAAATGTTTATAAGCAATTAGGAAATTATTCATTTCAAAAATATATATATTTAGATATTATTTTGTGATAAATACTGAATTATTAGTCAGATTTAGAGCTAGTCACAAGAGACTCGGATGTAAGGACATGTGATTTGGGAGCGCAATTTTTTTAAATTTCTCTCCCACTCTCGCCTTGATGCAGATTATAGAATAATTATGTCTAAGTTACATTTTGCGCCAACAACTTAAAGGCACTAAGCTGAAGAGAAATTATATCTGGTGTTACACGAACAAAAACAGTTGAATATCAATGCTCTAGTGAACCCCGCTTCCCACCCCCTGTTCCCACTCACTATTATCAGAGCCAACCACGCTTAAACTGCTCTTAACAATTTAAAATATTCCATTGATTTTATTCGTTTGAATAATTATATCTATTATACAACGAACAGATAAAAACCAGACTGGATTTTTAAAACTTAACTGCGTTGTTTAAGCATAAACTGAGTTTTGTATAGTGTTGCCAGTATAAGCAGAGTTACAGTCCAATTTTCATAGGAAGAGCCTTATCTGACAGCTATAGGGATTATTAAACTTACTTTTACATATTCACGTCCTTTGATATATTCATATGTCAAGTAATGCTATCCACAGCTGTTACTTTCGATAGATAAAATTAATACATAAGATTCTGACAAGACGTGTATTAACCACAACTTGTGAATGTGTGGAATGCCAGGCCTCTACCATGGTTCAGATCCCACGCTAAACTGTAGGTCCTCCATTTCATCTCACAATCACCCTACCATTACACATTAGCGTACGTGCGTATAACCCAGAACCAGTAGTAAGATGCGGTGCTATTATTATTATTAATAATAATAATAACAATACATAAGATTAACAAATAAAATAGAGAATATTTATCAATTATAAGTGAAAAATAAAATTGTTATTTTAAAAGGCCCTTTATATGGAAATTTGAACGTAGCTATCACTTAGCAAAACAACCATTGGCCACGTATCAATGTAAATTTATTCCTATACAGAGCAGAGCTTATGTAGGATTGATCAAACATGGGAGCTAAATTAAGGGACAATATCACTGGTAAAGTTTTAACCCCATTTTACCCCTGGCAACTCTCCCCTCCACGCCCCTAAAAATCTGCTCCTCAATCCCACAAATAGTGCAATCGTTACTGGTAATATATAACTCAATAACATTGTAGAAGAAAAATTAATTTACTCTCTAAGCAGAGCAAACAAATAATATACATCAGGATTAAAAACATTTATAAACTGTATTATTAAATCTAGTTTTAACATCAAATGATTAGACAATTACAAGAAAAAAGAAAAAATACTAAAATTCTTAAAAGTAAATGTTAAGAACTAGATTTGTAAAAAAATAAAACTTATATTAATAAATTCATTCAGGTGTAAATCACTTAAAAGCCAACATTTTGTGACACATTTCAGCTAGTTAATAAATTCATTGTAAAGTATAATTAAAGCAATGTAAATACAGTAAATAATTCATGAAAAATAAAGATTTGGCATAAAAAATTGTTTTAACAGAAAACTAAGGTTTTAACTTAAAATGAATTCAACAATTTTTAGATGTTTCTTCAATAGAAACTTTCGCAAATATGCCTGAAATTTTGAACATCTATTTCAATATTAAGCATAGAAATACAATAATTGTATGTTTATTGAAAAGGTATTTTACCTGTAAAGAAGCTCTATAATTATAATATGTAAAATCAAATAAAAAAGATAAAAAGAAATAACAACAAAACAGTATTACCTATGCAAACAAATTCAAACGGTTTGATTTTTCACTCGGTCTTCATTAAAAACCTATATTACCATATAATTGGGAAATAATGGAGTCTTCCCCTTAATGCCTGTGTAAGAGAGATGAGTCATGAAGGAGAACATTAAGAGCGCAACATGATCGAAGCCTGGTGGATGTCTATCGACGGTAGCGACCCATGTAAGCCTTGCAATTAGGGCAAGTATGGTGGACATCCATGCACTCATCGATGCAGCAAGGGATCAAACAGCAACCACACCAGCAACTGCACATCAGAGACACTTTTATATAATAACTATCAAGTAGTGGTGTGCAAGTACTTGAGTACTCGAGTTTTAGTAGATACTCGAACTTGACGACTGTTTACAAAGCTCAAAAAAAAGTTTAGGGCTCAGAATTTTGGATTCTTTTCCTTAAAAATTTCTAGTTTGATTAATTTTATTTTATTATAAGATAAAATTTCATAGCAATTAAAGTCTCTCAATATTTCCTTTATCTAATTAAAACATATTTCACAGCCACCGGTATAGTACGTTTATTTTAAACTCAAATTTGTGTGATTAAAGATTTTTTCAGAAACAATTATGTTCATACATATTTATGATTTGTGCAGGGATCTATTAGAGAGATTCAACGTGAACTATTTCTTGTACAAATATTGCTTGATACTATTCCAATTCGAAAAAAAACTCATATTTATTCAAACTAGACTCAAAATAAAAAATGTCTACTCACACACCCCTACTAATAAGTACCCACTTTAGTCTCACGTGTCACTCTCATCCTGTCCTGCAGAAAACCGGGAGTTTGGGGTTCAAATCCTGGTCAGCTCTAATGAGGGTGATTTTTCCTAAATGGTTTCCCACTCTCCTTATGTGAAAATGCAGGTAGATTACCTCTAAAATGCTTCTTTCCACAGCTCTATCTCATCAAAGTAATTAATGCGTAAAGCCCGAACTGGTAGTAAGACACGGTGATAACAAACTATTAAGAGAACGACGACTGAAAAGTATATTTAAAGTGTAAAAAAAACTTTAAAATGATGTTATGAGGATAGACGGCTTCCTTGACAAATATTATTCATATTGTCTTCCTTACTCAACTTCTCTTTCATATTGTTTTTCTTACTAAACTGGCTTTTCAGTATGGCTTCCTTACCCAATCTCACTTTCAGGTTCGCCTCCTTCCCTTTCCCTACCCCTTACAGTGCATTATTGTACAGTTAATTACAACAATGGGTGAAATGTGGAGCCATAAGACACACAACCCTCAATTCATATTTATGTGTTACTTAAATCTTGCAAAAAAATATATTTAAGGGCTAAGTTACAATAAATTGTGATATTAAAATAGTTCCTTCAAAACATATTTTCAGGCAACTATTAATCTGATATTTGATACAGCCAAAGCGCTCTTAAAAATTGTCAAATTTATTTCAAAATTATCTACAACATTGACTTCCAGGTGAGAACTGACCAACATCTTTATCCACGTGTTTAGCACAGCGGTTTACGTAGGCCCAGCAGCCATTTTTCTACTCGTATAATTTTATCCGTAACATATTTTCAATACTCACTTATTTTCTCATTTATTGCCTTATTCATTGTCATAGTATATAATTGAACTGGTAGCCCCATCTATTAGCTTCGATATGAAATATTCAAAATGGCTAAAAGTACAGTAGTTCATTAATATATATCATCACAATAACTTTTTGCAGTGAAACAATGATTCGCACCTGTGCCAGAGAACATTCAGGCAAACAAATACGTTTTTCAACGCCCACACCAGGTAATCGGTTAAGTCATCAATTTTAAATCTATTTAAAAAATGAAAATAATAAACTTAAAAGTGTGGATATTAGTGTAGGCTACCATGTGATCCTTATATTTGAACAAGAATTATATTGCCTTTAGAGATTTTCAAAAGGCTATAACACCAAAAAAAGTTATTAAAATAAAGCTTAGTAAATGTTGGTGCAAATATTGAAATTCTTTATCTAAAAATCTGTCCTAAATTTAAACAAATTTTTTTGCATATGATTTAGCTATCGGATTATTTCCCAGCGAGAGGCTACCTCACTCCTCATTTCCCCACTACCCCTATTTAGTGTTGATTAGGTTTTACAGCTGACGGTGGAACTGATTAGAATCCAACCAACCTTCGGGTTGAGTAGTATTCATACACATACCATATCCTATTTTTGAAATATGTGCCAAAATAGCTACCCAAGAAGAGCAATGACGACACCAGAGATGTAAGCAATGAGTCCTGGTTCTGTCTTCGTAGCGGTGTCTATCTCAGCATGACAGTATGGGCATATCATGTGAGTCGGCTGAGGTCCTACAGGCACCACAGTTGTTACTATAGTCGGCCCTCCTGCCACTGTAATCATTATTATTATTATTATTATTAGCACCGCGTCTTACTACCCGTTGGGTTATACGCACTTACGCTAATGTGTAATGGTAGGGTGATTGTGAGATGAAATGAAGGACCTACAGTTTAACGTGGAATCCGAACCACGGTGGAGGCCTGGCATTCCCCACATTCACAAGATGTCTTGCCAGAGGTGAAGGAAGGGTTTGGTAATCAGATAAATCTNTACAGTTTAACGTGGAATCCGAACCACGGTGGAGACCTGGCATTCCCCACATTCACAAGATGTCTTGCCAGAGGTGAAGGAAGGGTTTGGTAATCAGATAAATCTGTGCCGGACCGAGGATTGAACCCCGGACCCCAACACAGAAGTCTGATACCTTACCCCTAGACCACCAGGTCACCCACTGTAATCAAGCACCATACTTGTCATTATAATGTAAATCAAGTAATCCAATAAAAAAACGGTAGTCTTAAGATTCTAATGAAATTTGGGAGCAATGTTATTCCCACAGATAAAGTTGAAAATTTTAAATTACATTATTTTTTCTTCATTATGTGGTTATTGAGCTGCATATTTTCAATTATCTTCTTTAAAAAAAAGTTTTGAGCGTAGCCAGCCATTATGTTTTATTTAATTTTAGAGTTTTTATTGGGCTTTAAAATGATGTCCCATGACCACATTAGGGCATTTCCAAAATGTAATGAAAGGTCACTAACACAAAATTTTGACTTTGAATTTCTAAAATATTTAAATATATTTTTAATATACTAATTAGAAATAAATTATGTAAAATTTTAGTTTAAAGTTTGGGATATGGCGGATAAAAAAATAGTCAAGCTAATTGAAGTATGTGTTACAAGGAGATGCACATTCCCTATTACTTTTTAATATAGTCCTAATGATTTTAGGGTAATGCAAGAGAGTAGGTAAGGGTTGATATCAAATCATACAATAGAGCTATTTCAAGTTTGGAAGCTGTTGCAAGAAATACAGAAATTTTATTGGACACTAGTAAGGAAATAGGTTTAGAAGTAGACGCTGAAAAAACTTAGTATATTATCACACCGAGAACAAAGATTGGGAACGATAATTTAAAGATTACTGCAAACAACATGTGATTGACATGGTTAATGAGTTTAAATATTTAGAAACAATTTTAACTAGCAATAACAATATTATATTGGAAATTAGGAAAATAATATGAATGGGAAATGCACGCTATTATTCAGTCAGTAAGTTGTTGACATCTCATCTGATTTCAGGGAATGTAAAATTTAGAATACACAAAACAATAAGTTTACCGGTTGTTCTCTAGGTGTGAAAAATGGTATCTTACCTTACAAGACAAAAACCAATTTAGGGTGTTTGAAAACAAGGTGCTTAGGAAGATATTTAGTAAAAAAAAAAAATAGGATGAGGCTACTGTAAAGTGTGGGAGGCTACATAATGATGAGTTACATACCATGTACTCATCACAAGAATTCGTTTGGCTAATCAATTCTCATAGATTATGATGGGCAGTACATGCAACCCGAATGAGAGATTCTAGAACCTTGTTCATGGTACTGACTGACAACCTCAATAGGAAGACCTAGACACAGATGGGAGGATAGCATTAGAATGGGCTAGAAAGAGAAAGGGTTTAATGAGGTGGACTGGATATAACTAGCTCAAGGTGGGGATAGGTTGTAATGAGGTGGACTGGATAGAACTAGCTCAAGGTGGGGATAGGGTGTAATGAGGTGGACTGGATAGAACTAGCTCAAGGTGGAGATAGGGTGTAATGAGGTGGACTGGATAGAACTAGCTCAAGGTGGGGATAGGGTGTAATGATGTGGACTGGATAGAACTAGCTCAAGGTGGGGATAGGGTGTAATGAAGTGGACTGGATAGAACTAGCTCAAGGTGGGGATAAGGTGTAATGAAGTGGACTGGATAGAACTAGCTCAAGGTGGGGATAGGGTGTAATGAAGTGGACTGGATAGAACTAGCTCAAGGTGGAGGATAGGGTGTAATGAAGTGGAATGGCTAAAACTGACTCAAGGTAGATATAGCTAGCATACTTTTTTAAGTGCGGCATTGAACTTTGGAGTCCCTAATGTCATTGAGAAAGTAATACTAATTAGAGATGGGTTGAATCCTATTTTATTTAGACAGAATCTAACATTTTCTTTCAAATCTTGAATCCAAATTTGAATCCTTATATCTTTAAAAATGTACAATTCCAGTACCATTTGGTAAAATTTAAATAAAAGTTGTTAGAGGCTTGGTATCACTTAAAAACATTGTTTTGATTGAAATATCTGTTTCATCATAAGAAAAAAGTAATATTTTTTTTACTACCTTACATTCACAATTGAAAAGCCTATATGAACAATTGCTTAAAATAGTTATTTCAAGTCAAGATCTTCATATAAATGTATTAAAGTTTGCTTTTTGAGATTTTTACAATCTCAAATTTCTCAAATACCATATGATTTGAGGGTTTTATAGAGATGAGGATTCGAGTATCTCATCTCTATGATCTCAAATAAAAATGTGATTTGATTATGCCATATTTTTAAGTTTTTAAGATAAGTGAAATATACTTAATTAGAGTACTTATTCAATACAAGTATTGTGTGTGTCACAAAGATAACAAGTCTTTAAATTGATGTGCTAATAATTTTTAATTTGATAAAATGGACCAAAATATTGTAAAGTGAATTTACGATTCATAAAAAGTCATAAATAAAAGTGATGTATGCATAAAAGGATCGACAAGCATTGAAATCTTTTAAGAATAAAAATGGTTAAGTGTTACTATGTATAAAAGAAATTTAAAATGATATATTACTGTTGAAAGTTTAATAAGTAAATTTTAATGTATCAAAAGAATGAATGTACAAAAAATTGACTAAATATGATTTTTTTTAAGATTTGAAAATTTTGAATGTTACATAAAAATAATCATAAAACATCAATGTTGAAAAGTTTTTAGGTAAATTTTGATTTAATAAAATATGATGAATTTTATTTAAAATTTTGGAACACTTTAAACAAATCAAAGTGTAACATTAAGGCATGCCCCAAACAATAACAAAATTACAATTAAAATGTTACATATGAAGTAAAATGTCATACTTAATAAAATATGACAAATATGGATATCTAAATATATTGTAATATGCACCTAAGTTTCATATAAAAGTCAAATAATGGACTAAAAGAATATATTATGCAGTTTTAAGGTTTTAAGAATTGGAGAAATTTGAATCGTGTATTTTGATATAGAACGTTACATAATTTCAATGCCTCAGTTTACTTTTAGATGTATGTTCACATGTAGTCGTCATCTCTCCAATGGAAATGTTTGGGTTCATTAGAGGACGCAAATTTAGAACAGTCCCCACACATATCCTTATTAGCGATAAATACGGCTGGTCAAGTGTTGAAATAAGAGCGAGAGAAAGAGAGAGAAAAAAAACAATAAATGTGAAGTTTTACTAAACACCCTGGGGGTCTACCCAACAGAAGGTTGCAAATAATATGCTTACCTTAAATCCTTTTAGAAGCAATTTAAAGTTTTTTTACATAAGTGTTATGAATTTCATAATACTCCAATAAGCTTCTAGCCTAAAGGCATTGAATAGTAATACAAAAATATGTTATTAATAATACTTTCAAGGGGTCAGGGGTTTGAAACTCCAAATTACACTTCTCCCTTACTACAAAGTAATTTTCTTAGCACCATGTCTTGCTACCCCTATGGGTTTAACACGTATGTATGGATTAAGATAATGGGTTAAGGATGAATAAGGTTTGATTTTGAAGACGTGTACCCAAATTTGCATGGAGGGAGTGTGGTAAACAATTTAGGAGAAACCCCTCTCAGTAAACCTAACTGGGATTTGAACCCTGGTCTCTCCGTCATCAGAAGTCTAGTCTATTGCGAATGTGACGCCTTGGACCATATGGCTACAAAAGTGGGTTCCACAGTACTAAACACACCAATGCAAATGTGAATCAAATTTGTTAGCTGCCATATTGATTAAAAAAATTGTTAAGATGGTTCGCATAAGCAATTAACGGGATGGGCTAGAAGAGGTTAAGACTACCTTTTTGTGAACTCTGGACCGTTATGCCCTCCCTTCGGCCTCCGATTTTGAAATAGGTACACCTAGAAGAGGTTAAGACTACCTTTTTGTGAACTCTGGACCGTTATGCCCTCCCTTCGGCCTCCGATTTTGAAATATGTACACACATAGTTTCTCTTATCCCAATTCATCGTTATTGTTAATTATGTACATCCCCTGACTCTTCAATAAATTCTTCTATATCTTGGGATACCAGACTTATCATGGGATTAATTATATTTCTCGGGTACATTTGTGAGTCCCTGAGATATGAGTTTGTCATTGGCTGCTGTGATCAATGGCTAAATTAAATAATTATTTTTATTTTCAAACTAGCAGAAGTACCCAGTATTGCCCAAGGTAACAATGCAATATAATGTATGTATACCCCTGGCAACACTTTTTATGGCTCTAAGCAGACATAAAAAAACTCATTTTATTTATTCTGAGCCAGTTAGTTTTTAATAAATTTATAAAAATCTAATCAAAAATTTAATCTTCGAGGTGAACATGTTTATGCACAGGGGCTACTAATTTTAAAATTTCAGCCCTCTGCATGACGTACATATTGTGCAATGCTCATGACAAACAGACAAACAAACACTTCAGTTTATTTGTATAGCCTGTGGATTAAACCAAAGTTTTTAAAAATATTATTTTAACAAGTGGTGCTTATAAACTACCAGCAAAGCAAATCTGACGCAAAGTAAAAATATTTTCATATTTGAGTGTTAAAATATAAAATGAGATAGAGCTAGTTATAAAATAGGCTCCAAAGTACTGTTATGAGAGGGAATGTGTGATCAACTTGATTAATGTTGAGTGTTTAAAAGCGGCATCGATAAGCAGCAAAATGAAAACTACAAAATGATGATGTTAGTATCGAAGGTGAAGATGAATGCTCTTACACGAATGTCCAGGGGTGTACGGGCTCGAAGGTGGCACTCCCCCTACTGCTTGGGAGTAGCTCGGGGGCGCTGCCAGAGGGGGTCCATGCATGGGTGGTGGGCCACTCATATTCTTCATTCTTCAGCCTGACAAACATAGTAATAGTAGATTGTGTAGTAGCCTTTCAATTCGTTTGATTTTAATTTTTAATTTTTTAGCACCACTTCCTTAAACATGTTCAGGTTGTATGATGTTTTAAGGTGGGATAGAAAGGGACGCAAGAAAAGCCCAGCTCTTTTTTGACCTAAATAAAGTATTTCTCCAGTAGAAAAATAGAGTTTAGTTTTCTTCACAAGGTGATATCAACAGTTGTTAAATATGTCATGAGCATACCAGCATTATCTAACAAACTTTTTAAATGAAGAAAAAAATTGTAATTAAATTACAGAACACCCTTGACAGATGTTAAAGAAATGTTGAGGTCACCATTGAAGAAAATTAAATTCTATGTTTGTACCAGAGCAATATTTTATTTATATTGGCCAAAAAGAGGTTTGTCATAAAAACTGCAAAAACACTGGTTTTTTCTCGCTTCCCTTTCTACCCCACCTTAACATTGATTTTTATGTGGGATTTACACAAGGTCCTACTGGACACTTTATTAAGTGATTAGGTCCATATCAAGAAATGACTTAATTTAGCACCAAGCCTTACAACCGATTCAGGCTATACCGGTACACATATGTGGGCTAATACAGTAGCCCCATGACTTCTTTGGTGCCGACTGACAGCTCACCGCTGACTTCTGACAGTCAAATTTTGACTGTCAGAAGTGACAGCTGCTAAACACGTGTTTTTGCAGATCATTTGGTTCGGCATAGGGATACATAATTCGGTCTGGTAACTTTTCAGAGCCGTCAACTGTAATTGAACTTATTTTTAAAGATGACGAAGGTAAAATTTAGAGGAAATGTATCTTAATTTGTGTGAAGTGAGTGGAAAATCATTTAGAAGAAATATATCTTAATTTGTATGAAGTGAGTGGAAAAATCGTTTTGAGAAATCCATCCTTAATACCCCTGACCAGAATGTGATTCATGAACTTTTTGAAGTCAGCAGTACAGTCCTCATTGTTACTATTGATACATTTCTCAGCGATACCAGGACTATCTTGGTCTAGAAACTAAGTGGCCAAGGAGAGGGTACAAATAGAGAATTTGGATATAAACATGAAAATGTTTTGAAATGTATCCCTACCTAATGTTTTTTTTTTCGGTATTAACAGGTCTGGTGCACTTATAATGAATGTCAGAAACACGTTTTATTTGTAATGTCTCTCTACCAAAATGCAATCTACAATCCACAAACCAATAACAAAGATATACCAATATCAAGGTTGCTTGTATATTTTATAGTAAACTAACCTGACCCGCAAAACCTAACCTTTCAGAAGCAACTAATTAAAGGCCAAGTTTCAATGGGATATATTGATAACCTAAACTATCACAATTAGTAGGCCTGATATCGAGATTACGATTAAAATAATGTTTACTAAATATTTATGTAGGCCCTAATGTAAAGGTTCTCATGTTTTTAAATGTAAGCCATCATGATGCAATTAACTTGACTTTCATTTAACTTGAAAGTTGTCCAGTGGAGAACTTACACGTTACGTGAACATTAAGTGAAGGATACCATATGTTTTAGCTAGCCAATCAGTTAGCAAGTCACGTATATGCAGATACTTATTAGGTTATTTTATTTTGTTTGTTTATGGAATGCAGACAAAGTCTTTGGAATAGTTTTCAGTGATTTGCAAGCTCTAAAAGTCATAATCTCTTGTTACATTTTATTCTGTATATCCTGTGAGCTTCTGGCCTTGATCACAAAACCGACCCAGGCCATAGGCTGTAAACAGTAGGCTAATTGGATGTAAAAAAAAATTCTGTGAGCTATTGCAAGTACTTGCAGCTTAATCAGCCCTAAATGCTTGGGTTTCATAGTAAACAATTTATTTTTCAAACAGTCTAAATATATTGTTTATTTTTTGCTCAAATTGTTACGTTACATGAATCCTGATCCCAAACTAGTTTTTTTCCATCAAGTGATTTCTAAGTTTAATGTTATCGTGGTATAATTATATTTTAGAGAATGTTTTGTATGTACACTATGCCCTGTGTTATTTGTTGAGAAAAATTTATTTTATGGAATAGGACCAAGAGTGATAGTTTACAAAAAAAAAATCATGTTTCGACATTCAGAGAAAGCATTCTAGACACAGAAGATTAAATTGAATGGTATCACATAAGTGAATAGGCTACAGGCCTATATAGGCGTGTCTGAATAGTTCGTCCCCTACGCACTTGTGCACTTTACTGCATGCCTTAATATAATACGTATCTGGTGCCCCTAAGTACATAGGGTGCGTGATAGTTTTCGGACAGCAAAGTACAGCTAGAGCCATCTGGTGGATAATTCTGAAACATGCGTTTCCATGGTAACGATATTGAATTTTGATAGTGTTTTGTCAATGGCGTCATTCGTCAATGGTAACATTTTTTAAGGCGCAAACTCAAACAAATTTTAGTGAAGATATTTTAACTCGTAAATAAATTTCCTTTTGAAAGAGATTTTTCACACTAGAAAGAGAAATTTAATTATTTAACATCATGTATATAAACAAATATCAAACCATACTAGTTTTATTTAACATTATGTGAATAATTTATTCCATTTTCACAAAATATATAGTACTTTCATTCAATAATTCAATATAAAAATCTAGTTTAACTAAAATGCGCGATAAAGGGCAAGTCCTATGTGCCCCTTAGTAAAGTGCACAATAAGGGTTGGAATTGTACACTTTAAGAGAATTCAGACACAATCAAAAATCACTTCCGGCCTTTAAGCCGACGCCATTGCAACTTTAAAGAGCACATGGATTCCAAGGGCCCTTAGACGGACTATTCAGACACGGCCCAAATGTTTTGATTTATTTGATAACCACTTAGTTAATGTTATAAGATAGGGCCTACTTACATTTAATTTAGTATAAACTCGACCATTAATTGGGTACCAATAAAATGTGGCCTTATTTAAGTACATTATTATTTTTAACAATATCAAATTGTTTATGAAAAGTTAGAAACAATTATATATGTAAATATGGCATTACAAATATGAATTTTAAAATATGGCATTACAAATATGAATTTTACTAAAATGGTTAACTGTTAAATTGGTAAAAATATTAACAATATTAAAACATTAATGAATAAATAATAGTAAGATTATGTTCGTTTGTATTTCGTAAGCGCCTCAATTCGGTTACGCCCTTAAGAAAAAGCTTGACATCAATTATTGCTAATATTAGTTTTAGGCCCAGCTACTCTGAACCAACCTATAAAAATTAGAACGAAATGTTTAGTTTAAGTTTAATAAGAAACAACTATACAAATTCCATTTGTAGCCTAGATTAAAAAATATATATATTTATTTACCTAATTGCGAAATAATATAATATACTTGAACAAAGATATTTTGCACTTAACACTATGCAACAATTAAGCAATTGTTAATTTACGCAATACGTCAAGTGACGTCAAAATCTAATCAGCAAGCACAGATAAAGTTAACACGAAGTAGACCTATTTGGCAAATAGCTTCCTTAGATAATATAAATAATTTTTTGCAATAAAAAACAACAACATAATCTTACTACTAAAGACAAATAATAGATAGATAGTAATATCCTGAATAATAAATGTTCATTAAAATGTTAAATATAATAATTTTATTTTATTGTACAGTGGTGTTGTGTATGCCTGGATATTTGTAAAATGTCGAAATACCCATTCTTTTGATTGAGCAGAAGTTAAATGAAGTAAGGTATCTGAAGGAAAGATGGAGCAAATAAAGGCTTATATTTACAGACGGTGATAGAAGGTCAGGGGAGACAGCCCTAGTGGGTGTGGCCTTTGATAACATTAGTATTAATTATGGTCAAACATAATAGACCATATTCCGACACGTCAATATTTACAGCAGAAATATTTGCTATCCTGCCGAAATTAAAATATATCTTATTACTACGTCCCCAGCCAGTAGTGGTGCTATGTGACTCCCGTAGCGCTTTGGAGCCTATAAATGGCGTGTTAGGGTTTCCATCACATGTTGGGACTTGAGTAATTCCATCCACTCAATAGAGCATTTTAGTAGATGAGCCTTGACCTGCAAGAAGATGGACAGTGCCTTCTAAATGTTCTTTAATGACTTCTTTGACTTTGTTTTATTATTATCTATGATGTATATATGATCTTTACTATTTGTTTACAAGAATGAGCAATTAATAATCATGAACAAATTTGCTTTGTGTTTTAAATATGTACAAGATATTAGAACCATTAATTGATGTCATAATACCTTTTACAACATCACACCCATTAATAATAATTCAAATAACTTGACGAGAGTACCTTTCTCCGAGAAAAAGGCTAAACATTAGGCTACCAATGGATTCCTAGTCACATGAGTATAATGAATAACGAGTGAGCGGATAATTTGGCATCTAATGTAAATTTACCTTCTGTTGTAAAGGAAATTCTACTAACATATAGCAATTATATTATACTGAGAGTAAAACTTAGAATTCAGGATATATGGGGTGAATGGTTGGTGGAAGCCCACATGCTAGCGGAAGGCAAAATGATAACACGAAGTTTGTGGTACAAAATTAGCTACACCATGGTTTTAAACGGTTAAGGGACCCCATGAGTTATTTTTATTTTAATCCACCTTTGCCTCGGGCACGCCTATATGAAATATCAACTTTATATGATGTACAAGGTTCTGTCTTCACATTGTACCGTTTTCCACGTCCCTAAAACACCAGAACATTTATTTATGACTTGCCCTGTACATCTGGCATGGGTAAGTTATATGTATAGTTATATTGCAGAATTTTCTTTAGTTAATGTGTTACCAGGGGTGGTTCTAGCCAATGAGTGCCTGGGCACGTGCTCCTCTTCCCCACGTTAAATTCAAAAAATAAAATAGTTTTAAAATTTTAATTCAAGTTTATGTATTATAACGTCATTTTATGTTTTAATTCTATAAAAGTAACTTTTTTTAGTGTTTAATAATGACATTTTATTGTTAGCGGGCGATTTTGTTTGTGATAGAGGCAGACAAAGGTTTTATTAAGATCTGGGGTGCAGAGCTCCTACACCCAAGGCCCTGTGTATTTGTGTTAGACCACGTGTGCACGAAACTAGTCTGAGGTCACGGAACAAGTACTATTCTCGGGCACAATTAGTCGGTACTCGAGCTGACTTTCCCTCAGAAGAAAATGTGAAGTTTGGTGCACCACACTAACGTCTCTAAAAGTTGCGCATCGAATCGTAGGTGTACGATAGAAAAAAGTTGTTTCTATTTTTAAGTAAGTTCACAGAATGTGTTATACCAATAATAACTGTAGTGCGTGTTTTTTTGTTTTTAATTAATATTGATTGTAAGTGCTTCTTTTGTGCAATCCCTTATTAACTAGAGTCCGAACAATAACGAACACTATTAAGGACATAGCAGGAAAACCATTAGACTATCAAAAAAAGGCTTGCAATAATAAAAGTTGGCCCTCTAAGACCACAGCTCACGTACTTATAATAGCCAGAAGAGAAACTACAGTCGTAGTTTTAAGCAGAAACTGTATGAGAAAGCTACCTGAATCTCAGAGTGTGACGAAAAAAGAATCGTTTTGTTTTGGTTGTACTATTTTCGGCTTTGCAGACACGTGGGTGACTACAGGTGTATTAGATCTCAAATACTTGGATGAGAAAATAAAAAGAATTCAGTTAGTAAACTACATTTGCAAAATTAAATTAATCTGGCAGGGCTGAGACAGCAATTAGATGAAAGTTACAGAAAGTCACGTAAAAAAAAAAGCTTGAATTAGTGGAGAGAAGCAGGTAAATACTTTCCCAAATAATTGATTGTATCAAATTTTGTGGGTTCTTTGAGTTGAGTTTGAGAGGCCATGATAAGACTGTTGAAAGTTTAAATCCGGGAGTATTTAGAGGAATGTTAGATTTTGTTGCATCTTTGGTTAACGTTGTACGAGAACAAATGGAAAGTTCAAACGTTTTCAAAGTTACTTCAAAAACAATACAGAATGAAATTTTGGATGCTATGCTGATAGTAGCTCATTCTTGTATTAAAAAATATTGGAAACTGAGTACTTAACAGTTTAAGTGGAGGAAACTACTGTTTTCCTTTTATAAATATGTCGGTGTAGGTACGGACAAATAAATCTCTTCTCAGTTATCCCGTAGATGAGATTCGTAATTAATTAAGGCAAGGTTATGTGGTTTAAAACTTGATTGAATGCATGAAAGTAGCATTGTAATTAAATCAAATACGAGTGTTCTTGGTTGATTGAATTAAATGTCTTCAATGCCATTTAAGAAAGAAAGAAATATATAAAATCTTGATGACTTACTCTATGGCATTAGGAACTCTATATTCCATTCACCGTAGGAATTGACTTCTGAAAGGCCTTTTCCCCTACCATAAATCTACTATACAGTAGGATATTGGTAGGAAAAAAGACCTTTCAGAGAGTAATTCCTACCGTGAATGGAATATAATTTACATTGCTGCACTTAACAAAAGTATACCACCTATCTTTATCTTGAGCTATCTCTATCCAGTCCCCCTCGTTATACTCTGTCACTTTCAAGTCCAGCCTACTGTTATCCTCCTATATGCGTCTGGTCTTCCCAATGGTCTCTTCTTCTGGTTATATTACTTATTATAAGTAATTAACTAATCCATGTAATGTGTTGCTAATAAGCTACCTATGTCTTAATTTGACTGTACAAATATATAACTTTGATGGATAACAGTATGGCCCTATCTTACAAGGTAGACTATAGTGTAGCCTGTAAAGGTATTATTTCAACCTACTAGGTTAAACAATGAGCAGTGCTGTACCTTAGCTTAGCTTGCAGGGAGGGTAAAGAAGGTGGCGCAGCTTATATGATAGTGCTATGATAGTGCCATCAAGGTAAAACTATCTTTTAGGGTAAACATTACAATTACAAAGAATAAAACTTACTAACGTGATCTTGATTAATGTTACAAATAAATGTAAATAATATTTTTTTCACAGCCCTGAGCAAAGTTAGGAAGTTTGTTTTGATTTACAAAACTCTCTTGGACGTACGTGACTGAAAGCACTGGCTTAGTGAATATGATGTAACGAATTAAGCTACTATTACACGACACTTGCTTGTACTAGAAATCAAGTGTACTAGCTAGCACCTATATATTCTACCTAACCTTCGAATGTATCATTTTTGGCATCCCGTAACCATTATTTAGTCTTTCCAGCCAGTCCATATTTTTTTCCTACGCTCCCTCTCACAATTTTCACTAGAACCTAGTACCAAACTTGTAGCGTGTGAATACTCTAGTCCTGTTTCTATTCTACTAGCTAATATATATATATATATATATATATATATCTATTCTACTATATATATATTCTAATATATATATATATTCTACTATATATATATATATATTAGCTAGTGGAATAGAAACAGGACTAGAGTATTCACACGCTACAAGTTTGGTACTAGGTTCTAGTGAAAATTATGAGAGGGAGCGTAGGAAAAGAATATGGACTGGCTGGAAAGACTAAATAATGGTTAAGGGATGCCAAAAATGATACATTCTAAGGTTAGGTAGAATACATTCGGGGGGACACTAACGTTTAGTATCTCCCTAAATTTGTATTCATTTATTTACTATGTAGTCAGAGGCCCCTAAGCCTATGGGTGTCCAAGTATAGTATCATTGAAACACCAATGTTCTTTTTTTAGGCCTATGCACACTTTATATTCTACAAAAACAACCACCCAAGGTTGGCATGCTATCAAGTTTATTTAGATAAGAATTGGTTCTGGAACACAGTTGGCCTTTTTAGATGACATGTTTTTAATTAAATATATTATTATATTGTGTAAATTTGATAATATCTAAACAAGGATTCTTAGAATAATTTTCTGCCAACAACAAAATCACATTCGATGACTATGTTGGCGCCATTTCTGCCATTTTTCTATACACAGTCTCAGCGCGCATTGATTGGTCGCTACACAGACTAGTGTTGAAACTAGTACGAAAATAGCGCCTGTTCTGTCCTCACAGCTAGTATGGTAGCCAGTACCAAGAGTCAGCACGTCATCATTTAGCGTCGTGAGAATCAGAAAAAGTATACTAGTTCTGCCTCTTGTTAGACGATAAACAAACTAGCTGGGTCAGCTTTCTGGCCCTGGCATCGTTTATTTACTTCCCTGAACATATACAAAGAGGCTATAACAACAAAACAAACACATGGCATAGCATAACTAGCAACAAGTAAACTGTTAGTGTGTTTCTCTTCAATTTTTGTTTTAGCTTGCCTAATCAAGCATTTATAATCCTCCCTGTACTGGTTAAAGTTTTGGTTATCGAAGGAGTGGGACACTTTCTTTATAAACAATGGTAACCTCAGTATCCTCTGGTACAACATATAACCGTTATGTTGTTATTCTTTTAAAAACAGGACTCTTTAAGACACTTATTTTTCTTTTACATGATTCGGTATTACCTTTAGACATAAACAAATTAAAAATACAATTTTCTATAGTGCTACCCAACAACATTAAATTATTTGGACAAATAATAAAATGTTGTTGGGTAGCACTGTATTATTATTATTATTAGCACCGCGTCTTACTACCCGTTCGGGTTATACGCACTTACGCTAATGTGTAATGGTAGGGTGAT
>CABFVX010003161.1:0-78848 GCA_902151425.1 Timema shepardi
CTGAACTAATCTTGTATTGGTTATATTTGTTTTTCTTGTGGTGGTATTGGACGTGTAGGTTATTGTGGATGTGGAATAGTTCAGCCTTATAAAATATTTGAATTAATTTTTGTTGTTGTTATTAATATTTAATTGTACTAAACATTTTGATAAATTTTAAAGCGTTATAATTATTAGTTACACTTTTATTACGCATTTTATCAAACACACCTTTTATAATGTTTAGAATTTCTCAATGTTATGGTTCAAATTACATTATTTTTAAGAATTTCACTAACTTTGTGTGGAAATACAAATTTACTTCACACTATTCTGTTTCGACAATTTATGCTTTGTCTTCTGGTTGGATTATGTTATTTAAATTTAACATCAGGGATAGTACCCTTCATATAGAGCATAGCTTTTTCAGCACCGCGACTTCCTACCTCTTTGGGTTATAAGCTTATGTATTAATTACATTAATGGTTTGAGGGATTAGGAAGGTTCTAATCAGAGGAAATCTACCCGCATTTGTGTGGAGGAATAGTTAAAAACCATTCTAGGAAAAAAAAACCTCAGTACACTCAACCAAGGTTCAAACCTCAATCTCCTCATTCTTGGCAGTCTAGTCTACTCGGAGAGTAGCGCTTTATACCATGCGACCATTGAAGTGGGTTAGACAATAGCCTAAACAATTTTGTTTTTATATTACACTACATATGCTTATTTTCATTTATTATTACTTCACACTTAAAAAGAGGAAGAGTATAATAATAATAATGTGTATTATTCTTAAGAAGTTTCTATATATTGTAACCCTACAAAAAAATCACATAGGAACATACAATTATTTATACACTCACTAGACTATGATTGTGGTTCATAAGTTACTGTGCATCTGTGTACCACCAAAAATCTTTGTCAATTATATTACAGGTATGCACACTAACGATGTCTAAGGTTGTTGGTCCATGCTGAAAGGTTCTAGTAGGAGCCTGTTTTGGTGGCCACATGTTCCAAGGCCTCGCTTTCGTGGTAAGGTGCCCATACACGATCATTCCCGGCATGATGCTTGGAGTGTCATTAAAGGTGTCAGGGCGTGCCAGGAATTGTCCACACCGAGATCTGCTAGATGCCGCAGTTTACTGATGTAATTTGCCCGTCAATCCGGGATCACAGCTGCTCGCCCATACACAGTCAATTTTGGCATGTCATCACTCAAAAGAATCAACCGTTTGGAGTGTTCATTCCTGGCATGATATAGCATGTCAAGCAGTCATATTGGGCTTGAATCACCCCGCACACGTTTAGTTTTGGAATGAACGGTTGAACCGACATTTCCGGGATTGATTGTATATGGGCACCTTTAGACAAACTGCTGAGGACAAGGAGATTGGGGTTTGAATCCTGTTAGAGTGTACTGAGAGTGGTTTTTCATAAATGGTTTTCCACTCTATATCCATGCAAATATGGGTACACTTAATCTTAACTAAACCTTCATTCCTAACACGTTAGTGTAATTAGGACATATGCGTATGACCTGAAGTGGTTGGAAGATGCAGTACTTAAATAAATAAATTAATATACATTTACAGCAGAACTCAGATTGGCACATTCCAGGCAATTTTAAACAATATTGCCTATCAATATCCTCTTTCCGTAGAGTTTTTTCTGTTAAAATAGATTTTAAAAAATTCTTCCTACACAATAACATTCTTATTAGTTTGTCTGTAAAAATAATCATAAAGTGGGTACCAGTATTTATATTTTGGTTTAAAGAATGTATAATTCTTATGTTCTCTATATCATAAGTGCTGGAACTAGGGGGGTATGGGTACATTCCTCCCCTATACCCTGTATATATCTATATATTGGGGAAGTGGGGGGTTAGGGAAAACTGTGCAATTATTTAGTTATGATTCTCACCACCGGTAACATTGAACAAGCTTGATTGTATTCATATTTTATTTTCATGGATTAATATTTCTATTTTAAACAACATTGTTATAGGTCATTTTTAGTAATTGAATTTTCAAAAATCACTCATTTTTAAACCACCTCTAAACAGATTTTACCTAAAAAAACACGTTTACAGTATTATTTGCCGGGTATAACAGCCCCTAAATATCTGTTTTAAACCACATTTGTTAACGCTATTGAAAAATTTGGAATTAAAAAAAATCACTCATAAGTAAACTAGGCCTACTCTTAATATAAGGGCTAAGGTCAGAATAAAAATAATGTCTTAATATAAAACCCTATAAAATCTAAATAGAGCTATCATGTTTAAACAAAATCTATCAAACGGTTTCATATGTTTGCCCAGGGTCAATCACAAATTAGGATATACATTATTGTAGAATACACATTTATTGGATTTGGGGGCACATAAAATCTAAAGATTCATAATAATGAGCTTAAAATTTTTCGCAACCTTTTTATGAAAAGGCAAAAAATGCAAGAAAATATATGTCTGCACTGTGCTAAGTTATTGTATGTTTGCCGTACATTTTTTTGTTTATTTAACCTAACTTGACATGTACATACAATCATTTTGCCCTCTAACCCCACTTTGTCAAATTCGTTCTGGTGCCCTTGCTCTATATGATGGATAATATCCCCCAGGTATGAAGCTTGGAGGACTTTTTTTGCTAAAAGTGTCTTAAACACTTTTTGCAGATATTTTTTTTACATCATTATTTAGGAGTACTAATAAATTAGATCTTATATTTATTCATTCATTCAAGACATAGTGAATGTTTTTGTGGTTAATTTTGTTTCTATATTCCATTCACTGTAGGAATTGACTTCTGAAAGGCCTTTTTCCCTACCATAAATCTACTATATAGTAGGATATTGGTAGGAAAAAAGACCTTTCAGAGAGTAATTCCTACCGTGAATGAAATATATGTCGGCTGGCCATGGTAATATGTGAAATATTTTAAAGCCTCTATTAGGCCTAATTTATTTAAGCTAATGCACTAGCATTGAAATTAAGTAGCCTTTAGGTCTATTCATTGCTTATGTGAATATCTGTGAGATCATTTTACACCTCTCAGTTTTATCATGGGTTAAAGAACAATAACATTTTAATCAAATCCTTATAAATAATCAATAGAAAAAATCTTCCAAATGGTTGTAACCAAAAAATGAAAAGAAAGACAAGACCTGCTCATTTTAAAATTAAAGAAACAACACAAAAACACCTGCAGGCTCAAAGAATTACATTTACGGCAACAAAACAAATATATTTTACTTCAGATCCCTCGTTTAGCAGAGAGAGAGAGAGAAACATAACATTTTTCTTTTGGTCAAGGCCAGATTATTGAAAAAAAACATTCTTAACTTATTTACAGGATATGGCAAATGTGGAGTAGCTGTCATTAGAATCACTGGCCCAAAATCTTCAGAGGCTGT
Organism: Timema shepardi; assembly: GCA_902151425.1. Taxonomy (NCBI): domain Eukaryota; kingdom Metazoa; phylum Arthropoda; class Insecta; order Phasmatodea; family Timematidae; genus Timema; species Timema shepardi. The sequence goes on from CABFVX010003161.1 coordinate 3,397, forward strand.
AACTAAAATAGCTGGTCTAAAACTACCACTGCAACCTCGATATGCTTCACTTAGACGACTAAAAGATCCTGAGAGCAAAGAAATGCTTGACAAAGGACTTGTAATTTGGTTTCCAGGTACAAAGAAATGTTAGGTATTTGTTCTAATAGATTGTTTAACTGTTGCTTTTACACAATTGTGCTAAGAGTTTGGTTAAGCTTAATGAAGAATTCCAACATTCTCCATCTAAACTACATTAACCTAGGATTGACACACCAGCCAGTCCTCCAAACATTAATTTATTCACGGTGAAAGGCAAAACCCCAATTTTATTATGATACATTTTTTGACCATGTCAAGAATCAAACCCTGAAGACATGCTACCAGCTGACCTAAGTTATCAGACATTCTCATGGTTGTGTTTGTGAAACAAATAAGTTAAATCATTTAGCAATTTAAAAAAAAGTCTATATTCAAATGCTCAGTAGCTTTTTTTTATGTTTTGTTGAATTTCATAATCTTTATCATATCCATACTTGGCTAGTTTTTTTTTCTGGCTTACTAAACTATTGGACAACATGCATGATTAACCTTTCTTCAATATGTACCCTTGTCTTGTTATGGGGGATCATTTTTTTTAGCACCGTGTCTTACTATATGGTCAGGTTATTCGCTTATCTACTAATTACATTGATGGTTTTAGGGGCTAGGAAGGTTATATTTAGAGGAAGTGTACCCATGTTTGCGTGGAGAGTGAAAGAGAGTGGAAAAACATTTTGAAAAAAACACTCGGAACACCCAACCGATATTCGAACCTCCATCTCTCCATTATTGGTGGTCTAGTTTACTGTGAGATTAGCGCTGAAAGATAATTACCAACATAATGTTTGTTTACATGTCATCTGCTCATGCACCAGGTTGGTGCTTTTGTTAAGCAAAAGGGGATACCCAAACAATTATAGGTACAACAAATATGGTTTACTAGCCAAATCGTGTAATTATAGGTCCACGGAGTTTCACTGGTGAAGATTCTTGTGAGTTCCAAATCCATGGAGGCACAGCAATTATATCTGCTGTTCTCGGCGCCCTAAGTAAACTAGAAGGTTTTCGACCAGCAGAGCCAGGTATTTTTATAAACTTTTATTTCTTTTTACATGAAGTATTAAATTTAAACTTTTGAATATGCATTGTATTTTCAGTTAAGGGAAACCTTAAAAACTCGGGAAAACAAGTAAATTTTAGGGAACTTCATTAAAAATAAGTAAAAATCAGGAAATTCAAATATACTTGTCAAAAATTAACTTTTCATCTGAACATTAAAACAAAGGTGAGAGATTTTCTCTCTCCAATTTTAGCAAAATCCTAATGTGCTGGTTGTAGTGTGTTTTGTTTTTATGTCACATTTACACATTGCCACAAATAATGCCTTAAACATTAATTAATAGGTATTAGAAAAAGTACTTATATCAAAATCATGATGTTTAAAATATGCTAGCATTTTATTAAATATATGTGGTCATTGTAATAAATTAAAAATTCACCATCCACCAAAGAAAATTGGACAAATATATTAAGTAAGAAAACATTGGAAGATTTTGTCTAAAAAACCTGGAAAAGATGGGAAATAAAAAATGAAAAGTTTTGGAGCCACAGTGAAAAGTTAATTTATTCACACAATTGTTTAAAACAAATCAATGCACAAAATTGATCAAAGACCAAATCCTATTCATTTTGATTTGTTGTGATTAAAAAAAAATCTATTTTCAGGAGAGTTTACAAAAAGAGCTTTCCATGCTGGTAAACTTGACTTGACAGAGGTGGAAGGTCTGGCAGACCTGATTCATGCCGAGACAGAAGCGCAAAGAAAACAAGCATTGCTCCAGTCAGAAGGAATTCTAAGCAAACTCTATAACACATGGAGAGAAACACTCATAAGGGTGAATTTTTAAAATAGCTCAACTTCAGTGGTCTTGGGGTAAAATGATTGCCGAATTTTACATATTTTTCTTGAGGGATAAAAATCAGTAGCACCGAGGGGAAGTAAATTTGTCAGTCTTATGTTGATTGTGGTATGTAAAAACCCTAAAATGTATGTGAACATAACTTTCTCGGCAAAATTGGTAGGCCTTTTGGCTCTCATGTGCTGAAATAATAAAACTGTTCAGAAAGTGCACGTTAAATACCTCCATTGAATGAAATAAATATCAAAAACAGTATAATTCATTGATGGTGAATGTGTAAAACTATGAGCATTTTGTTTGTTCTTTGCCCTGTTGTATGCAAACATTAAATATAGTTTCATGTTGTTCACAAAATATAACAGCCATGCCACGATCCATGCTTTTTACAGTTCAATCCAAAAGGAATAATTAAAAATACAAACACATATTTTTGGGGTCAAAATTGATAACATTTTATTATATTATTGATATTATTCTCTAGGTATTGAAACTATGTATCGAAAGTTACAACTGTAAATCACATGACTTTATGTAAGCATATGTGAACCTAGATAATGGAGACTTTCTAGTTTTCCAGATAAAGTCCTCCATATGAAAATTGGACTGTGATAGAGTTGATTTTAAATATAGCTGTGTCACCCATAAAATTCCTAAGTTTCTTAAAGTTATAAATGTTTGGAAAAAAAGTACAAAAGTTATTTTGCTATTTAATAACAATATATTAATCATCATCATCATCATCATCTGTTTGCTTGTGGCCAGGTCAGTTTAGTAAATTGCCGCCATTTACCTCTTTCCTTCTACCATTCTTCTTTCATTTGCACACATTCTGTTATTTGCTCCTTTCATCTTATTCTTGGTTTCCTTTGCCTTATTTTTCCTACACACTTTATTTCCATAACTCTATTTGGTACTCTCTCCTTTTCCATCCTTATTACATGACCGTACCATCTCAGCCTTTCTTCCTCCTCGTGCCCCACTCTTGTCTGGACAACTTCATTCCTAATACTGTTACTCCTTGTGGCAGCTAAAATTCTCATTACAAACTTAATTCCATGGCTTCCACTTTCCTTCTGTCTCTCTGTCTCTGTCTCTCTCTCTCTCTCTCTCTCTCTCTCTCTCACACAACACACACACACACACATTCAATATCAAAACAATATACCATATTTTGCATTTCTATTTCAAGAAGGTTAATATGTGTGTGTACATTTTTTTCAAACAAATTCGTTAATTTTGCTCATTTACCTGCACCAAAGGGCATTTGGACTAAATGTTGAGCTCATCTGTCCTTCCAATGACATTCTCATATGGGTCTACTGAGGGTGGATTTTGTGATTGTCTGCTGATAGATTAATGTGCAAAGCATTTATTCTTTTCGACTATGGGTAAATATAAAAACTACTGCAGGCTTTGTTTAAAGCTTCATATAGTGGTTGTACCCTACTTTTTGTGACAATTATATGGTGAAATACAGTAATGAAGTTTATAACACAACTATTTGTTGACTTATGAACTGTCCTTCAAACTACAAGTACTCAACAATTGTTTCATTTATAAGAAATTAATATTTGTCACACCGTTTTCTATGCCAAATGTTATATTCAATGCATTGAGAAATCAAACAATTAATAACTATGCATTTCCCCCAGGTTGTTGCACATGTAGAGGCATATATTGACTTCAGTGAAGATGAGAACATAGAAGAAAATGTCATGGATCAAGTGGAGGTAGCCGTCAAAGACTTGATGAAGAACATAGAGGTATAAACTCTCCTCTCATCTACCGTCCAAAAAAATTATATTTTACAGATACACATTAAAAAAAAAAATTCTACCCGCCTAAGTGGCATAGTTAGCTGATGTGCTAGTTTCGTGTTGAGCTAGACTGCCGAGAACGGGGAGGTCAGGGTTTGAATCTCGGTCGGGTGAACTGGGGGTGATGTTTCCCAAATAGTTTTCCACTCTTCCCCCCACACAAATGCAGGTTCACTTCCTCTGAATTCAACCTTCCCAATTCCTAACCCATTAGTGTAATTAGTTCTTAAGCGTATAACTCAGACGGGTAGTAAGATGCGGTGCTAAAGAAATAATAAATACGTTACCAAATTTGTGACCTATATTCCAGAATCATTTGACTGATGGGCGATGTGGTGAAAGATTGCGAGAAGGTGTTCGAACTGTAATTGTGGGTGAACCCAATGTTGGTAAAAGCAGCATTTTGAATGCTCTATGTAAGTACTAAACTCTTTCCATAACTTAGTTGTATATTATGTTTATTTAAAAAAAAAATTGTGTATCATATCACTGCAGCAGCATTTATATAATAGTTTATAATTTTTAAGAGTACTACTACAGAAATAAAGTTTATTTTACTGTTCTAGTGACATGACCATAAATTTTATGTTCAACTATTAATTATTAAATAAAACTAAGCTAAGCTCTTGATTTCTATGCTGCGTTCATAGTTTAGTTAGTAGTGTTTAACCAATACTAGAGGCTGAGTTATTACTCGTCTCAAAAAAATCGTGCCACCAATAATAGAACTACAATTAATTATCCATTAAAATATATATAAATAGCATAAATACATTGAACAAATTTGATTTTGTCACAGTTGTTTGAATATTATACTTTATATACCTTAAATGCTACTTTTTGTTTTAAGATTTTATGTTTGAATAAAAAAGGATTCAGTTTGATTTCAAATTACATATGCAGAGTTAGCAATAAGAGGTTAATTCTTTAGGGACAAGATAGTTCACATAATTAAAAACTAAATAATTAGAATCTAACTTTATGATTACAAAATAAAATAACAAACATTAAATTCATTAATAATTACGTACATATCTAATCACACTATTCTCTTTAGGGGTAGGCAAAAAACTGTGACTATAGCCATATAAATAACTAAACATATTTAATTCAATTTTATTTTTTATATGTATAAAAACATTGTACTTCCTACAATAAATCTTGTATTTCCTATAATAAATCATAGGTAGAGGATATGGTGCGATAAATCGTAAATACCGTATGACTGTCATCGAAAAAGAAAATAGTGACTCTTGATGTGCTACTTTTATAATGTGTTTAGTAACATTGCAACTTCTATTTTATTTCCACGAGTAATTCTTTTCTTACACTGCTAACAAAGATGGGAACACAGTATACCTGTTTTATTCCACTAATTTTTTTTTATTCTTAGCACCGCGTCTTACTACCTGTTCGGGTTATACTCCTATTCCACTAATATATATATATATATACACATATTTCTACTTATATGGCTTTTACTTTATTCTTTATATTTTGACCAATTTGGCGGTTCTTTGTGGGTCCTTATGTTACATAAGGCTGTGAATTAGTGGAAATAAAGTATGCTTATTGAAAATATCTTTGATATTTTTTTATTTTGTTTCAATACAACTTTCTTTAAAGTAGTGTATTTTGAAAATACTGGGTTGTCTTGTATATTTTGTTTCCCCTAACTATACATTTTTAACATGGGCAGATAACCAAGTCCAAGGGGGTGGAAAAAAAAAGAGAGACTATTCTTTGATATAGGCACTTTCTGTATGCATGATTTGGCTACACAGCAAACTTGATTTGTTTCATGAAATCGGTCAAAATACTTTAATCAAAAGACACTTGCAAGCTGAAACTAGTAATGCTTGATTCTTCACAGAGATTGAGATAGAAGGGTGTTGATTATGGCATAGCTGACTGACACACACATTTTAATAAATCTTTGTTACAAAATATTTGACCAATATGTATTATGTACTTATAAATTATATTGTTTATTAGAGATTTAAATATATATCAATACTTTGTGTCTACCACACTTTTGTTTTTAATTTATGTAATATGTTCATGATACAGTCTTGCATTAGTATATTTGCCAGTCCAAAAAAAGATATTCCTTTCTCCTTTATCTCTGTCTCATTTCCTCCTCCATTCAGCAGAGTTGCTGACCTTAACATTCCAATGAATTGATGTCTGCACACCTGGGCCTCCCTTCCCCCAAATGCACATTTCACCAACAACATCCTGACATCCACTTAAATGGCTGCATGGTCTAAGGCGCTACTCTCACAATGGACTAGACTGCAGATGGTGTGGAGATCTAGGTTCGATCCCAGTCGGGTGTACTGAAGGTGGTTTTTCCTAAATGTTTTCCCACTATCCATAAAAATTCAAGTACACTTCCTCTAAATTCAACCTTCCTCATCCCTAACCTGTTCGTGCAGTTAGTATATAAACTTGTGTATTAGTCAAATGGGTAGTAAGCCACAGTGCTAAAAAAAATCCTGACAAATGCAGAGAACGGTTAGCAAGGGGTCATCAATCACCAAAATTCAACATAATAGAAGCCCCCTGCCAAGCTAGAGCCAAAGAATCTTAATAAAAGCTCGGCTTGGGCTAAACAATTTGAGTATTTTCATGCCCCTAATATTTATCTTTGTAATTATTATTTGTGAAAATTTGAATGGGTTTATTTTGATCACAAAGGAATAATATATATATATATTCCTAAAATTTGTTCTCAAACCAAACTGTATCTTAATAAGCAATATTATTATTATTATTATTATTATTATTAGCACCGGGTCTTACTACACGTTCGGGTTGTACGCACTTACGCTAATGTGTAATGGTAGGGTGATTGTGAAATGAAATGGAGAACCTACAGTTTAACTTGGAATCCGAACCACGATGGAGGCCTGGAATTCCCCACATTCACAAGATGTCTTGTCAGAGGTGAAGGAAGGGTTTGGTAATCAGATAAATCTGTGCCGGGACCGAGGATTGAACCCTGGACCCCAGCACATAAGTCCAACACCTTACCCTTAGAGCACCAGGTCACCAATAAGCAATATTCAAAATATGATAGTAAAAAAAATAATTAAAAAAACAGTTGGTATTCTATGTTATGGTTTTAACCAGTAAAACACTTTAATATTGTAGGCCAAAGACCAGCTGCGATTGTCACGCCAATAGCTGGAACCACAAGAGATGTTGTAGAGATAAACATTAACATTGGTGGTTATCCAATGGTTCTGGCAGATACAGCAGGGCTGCGTAGTGGTGTGAGTGACACAGTCGAATCGGAAGGGATAGCTCGCGCTCATAAATACGCTCACTCGGCTGACCTCATCATACTAGTTTTGGATGCAACTAAATACATTGCCTGGACAAATCAAGTAAATCCTTCGGAGTTTACAGAGTTTGTGAAAAACAGTGTTACTGATTTAAATCTAAATTACATCGCTCCAAAAGCTTATACTTTGAATTCAAGTATCCACATTGAAAGTAATTGTGAGAGTGCAAAGAAATGTTTGATCATTGTGAACAAAAGTGATTTAGTTCAAGAAACAGTGTACTTGAAAAATATTTCCCAACACTATTCAAATGTGGTGCCATTGTCTTGTAAAACAGAAGATGGATTTCCAGCATTGTTGAAGCATTTAGAAGAACACTTGGCACAATTGTAAGTAAATAATAATTTAGTAATAATTAGGGGTCTGCGAGCTTGGGTTTTCTCATTCGAGTCGAGTATTTCCAAAAGCTCCCGAGTTCGAACATATTCATAAGTTTAAAATCTTAAACAGTATATTAAAACACATGTTCTTAAAATACGAATGACACTCATTTTTATAAAGAGTAAATACTATTGAAAAAAAAAAGTTTAACAAAGGAAATATTTGTTTTTAAATAAGAAATAACACTTATAAAACACAATTTAAAAATAATAACTTTCAAATAAAAATCTAATTAAAATGGTTTCACACTCATGTCTTTAAGGGCATTAAAATTACACTAACAATTAAAAAAAGTTAATAAAATGAATAATCACATGATGGTTCGGAAATGTATAACAAGACAGAGTAGAAACACTTTACAGAGATTTAAAGTAAGTGATAGTGAAGTGAAGGAAGCCAACCTGAAATGAGAGATAAGTTAAGCCTAGATAGGAACAAACACACTTCTCTCTTCATGTCTACTTAGACTTTTACACTTCCCACTTCTTCAAAACTTCCACAGTTGCACATTAGTTTGAATTTTCGGGAATATTACATTTTCATTAATGTCTCTTTATATGAAAAGTAAATATTTCTGAAAATTTAAAATAATGTGCAAGTATGGAGGTTTTAAGAAGTGGGAAGTGTAAATGTGTAGAAAGAAAATATAGAAGTGTGTTTGTTTATTAGGCCTAACCGAACTATCCTTTCAGGTTGGTTGCCTTCTCTATCACTTTACATTATTGTAGAGTGTTGCTACACTGTCTTGATAAAAATTTTTAGTAAAATTGACGTTTTAATAAGATATATTTCCCCAAAATATGCTTCAGTAACTTAATTTACCCTATAAGAAAACCTAAGAATCATAAATAATTAGAAATTTTAAGTGTTTCATATTTTGTTTATTATTCCTTAGTGTAATTGTGCATGATAACGTCTTCTGTTCCATTCACATTCCTCTGTGCGCAGTTGAACATGCGTGTTGTACGGGCTCTCGTTAAACATTTTATTGATAAATTTACTTCAATTCAATTTTTAATGCTTATAAATGTTGATGCTGATACTTTAAAATTAAAAATAATATGACTAAAATAATATTTCTATCAAAAAATATGAAATGATAAATGCTTTTTTTTAATATAAATGTGGTAAGTTTGGTAAAATATGTATTGTAATAAATAATAACATCGATTTTAAACAGGTTAACCAACATAATTCTATAACTAAATAGTAACTAAACTAGAGCTAGTTTTGTAGCGAAACGTATTAATTAATACGAGTTTTAAATATCTTACTTTTGAAAACATTTAATACAATAATATATTATTGATATTACATTTTTAAATTTAATGACATAAATTATTATTTTAAAAAGGGACCAGGTAAAAATAGTAAAAAGAATCATTCAATAATTTAGTAATCTTTCCAGTTCAAAGTTGAGCATACTTTCAGTGTGACCAACCCTGCCAGTCATTTTACATATTTTTAAATGTTGTAGTCAGCTGACAAAATGAACTTGTTACAGATGTGGGAACCCTTCTCGAGAGAATCCTTGTCTAACTCAAGCTCGTCATCGCCATCATTTGACAGACTGCTTGTCTAGTCTAGAGTCTTACTTCAAACACTCACAGACAGATGGGGACATTGTCCTAGCAGCTCATCAGCTTCGTAAAGCTCTCCGCCATCTCGGTAAAATAACTGGACATGTTAACACAGAACAAATACTAGATGTGATTTTTAAGGAGTTCTGCATTGGAAAGTGATTTTCTTTAGCGATGTGTGAAATATTTGTCTATAATGTAGGATTGGATCCTTCAAATCTCCTTAATCGCCAAGGATATTCAAGCATTTGACAACATTTTGTTATTCAAATACAATTTTTTTTTAATTATGAGTTTAGTTTTTTTTTAGATATATTAAGATGCTTACTAATGGGTTAGTCCAAAACAAAAATTTAGGACAAGCAATACAACCAGACCCCCGAGATCATTAATTTAGAATCCTTAAGGATATTTGAGTATTTGAAACTTGAAAAGTAAAACAGTTTTTTCCTTCAAATTTTGAATTAGAATTATTTATTTTAGAGATCTATACTACTTAATTCTGGCTAAACCCCCAACACAATTATAGGATAAACTTAGCAGCCACATCCCAAACTAGTAATTTAACACTTAACAGAATGTATGGGTGTTACAATGAAGACATTTCAGAAGAAAAAAATGTTACCATTCATTTGCTATTGATGACCTGGCAGTCTAAGGGTAAGGTGTTGGACTTCTGTGCTGGGTTTAGGTAAGGATTATTTAAATTTAAATATTTTTGATGTGGAAAATATATTGTCTAAAATATAGATTTATTTAACCAAGACTTTAAAAAAATGTATGTGATTGAAAAGGGATTAAGCTACGGGGGAGTGGAGGAGGTTACAAAATGAGTTACATACCTTTGTACTCATCACAAGACAATGTTAGGATAATCACGTCTCATAGGTTACAGTGGGCAGGACATGCAGCGCAAATGGGAGGATAACATTAGCATATATGAAAGAGATAGGGTGTAATTAGGTGTACTGGATGGATTTACATCAAGATAGTGATCTGTGATGTACTTTTGTAATTGCACCAATAAACTTTCAAGTTACAAATGCCAAAGAGTATTTAAGGAAGGCATAAAAAAAACTAAACTCAAAATAATTTTAAGACAGTTTATTAGTTCATACCTCAAGTTGTTTTATACAACTTAATACAATTACTATACATAGTGGTGGTTTAACAAGTAATTTGTAATATACAATTATTGAAAATATAACTCAATTATCAATATATTTTATTACTAAAGCCTCATAGGTTTATCAAGAATTATTTCTGTAGACAAAGTTTTAAATTCACACATCCCAAAAGCCTAAGGCCTAAAATGATTTTTAAGTAGAGTAACTTATTTGACACAAAATATAAATTGAATCACACTTAGATTAAATATATATGTGTGTGCAAATACAGAGTTTATTATTCATTTGAAAAATGCTCAAATTGATTAGTGGATAAAACCTAGAAAATTCACCCAACAGATTGAACAGCTAACAAATAGTCCATACCACTTAAAGATCTTTTAATACCCAACAAATAATCATGTACATTTGTTAAACTTTTTAGCTTAAATTAATTTCATACGCACCCATACTTTACTAAACCATGTCTAATAGTCTTCATTAGAAATGGGGCCTAGAATCCTTAAATATTAAGGATTCAAGAAAATTTCAGATTTGAATCTCAAATCCTTGAAAGATTTTTTCTTCAATTTTTATAAGCGAAATTTGTTTTAGAGCTCTAATACCAATTATTGGTGGTTTGCAACTATTTATAATAAAGGATGAACTTAAATTACTGGGCTGAGGTCTGGTTGTTAACACTTAATTGAATGTATGAATGGTATGTTGAATGGATTATAAGAAACAAATGTTAAAATTTAGTTACTACATGTATTTTCTACTTTTATATTTTCTCTTAATTTTTTTAAGATTCAGATTTGGATTCGTAAAGTAATGGATTTGACCCATCTCTAGTATTCATAATAGCGGACCCATATTTTAAAATCCAATCAATCATTTCAAATAATAATCCTCTATTTTTGTAGAGTTATAAATTAACATCAAATTGGAGGCAAACTTGTTTTGTAGTTATAGTTATTATGATTAGCACCGCGCCTTACTACCCGTTTGGGTTATATGCACTTACGCTAATGTGTAATGGTAGGGTGATTGTGAGATGAAATGAAGGACCTACAGTTAAACGTGGAATCTGAACCACGGTGGAGGCCTGGCATTCCTCACATTCACAAGATGTCTTGTCAGAGATGAAGGAAGGGTTTGCTAATCAGATAAATCTTTGCCGGGGCCGAGGATTGAACCTCGGCCGCCAGCATAGAAGTCTGACACCTTACCCCTAGACCGCCAGGTCACCCTGTAGTTATAGTTAAAAAATAATTAAACTATAAACAAAGTGCCAACAAATGGCAGTAAATTATCAGGCCATGTATTATAAGATTAAAATAAATAATTCCTTTCTAATTAAATTACTCAATTTTAAACATTAATTACAAACTTTTTAATTAGACCATTAAGTGATAGAACCCAGGTAAGAGAAGTTGATGTATTACTTTGGATTTCTAATATGAATAATTAAAATAGGTATGTTAAAAATAAAAAGTGTATGTTTAAGAAATAAAAATATACTAAACAGACAGCTTAAGTATTCATATACCTCCAAGGATTAAAGATATGAGTTTTAGGCCATCTGAATAATCCAATCAACAATGATCAATCTTTTAAAATTGACCAGTTTTTTTGTCTTTTTTTTCTGAAGAGTAGTCTAATGAAAATTACTGTGATGTGTTTTTCTCTTTAAGGAAAACCTCTTTTCGCTTTGTGAGAAAATTGTATTATATTTGGAAGAAGGTACAGGAAAGGTGGATTAAAACATATAAAAGGAACTTACACAATGAAGGCCATTTTGTGTTATTTCTTTTTGTATGTTTCTATCCACTTCCTGTACCTTCTTTGAAATATGTGATGTGTTTTTATAATTGTGAACTTAAAAACTTGAAATTTTCCATTGTTTAGGTCATGCCTTTTTATCCTTTATTTATGCTATATTTTTTCTTAGTTAATTTATGAAAGATGATATTGTCAGCTACCTTTTTTTCTTAGTTAATTTATGAAAGATGATATTGTCAGCTACCTGTATATTTATAAAAAGCCACAAATACTCATAATTAGCTTTTTGTGGTGCTGATTTGTACAAGTTAAAATTGTTCAGAGTAAGTCCATACAATGGACATAAACAGAAGAAATGACAGTTTTCTAGAGTGTAAATAATAGTTGTTTTGATTTAAAAAATAAAACACTTTTTTGAGTTTTTAAAAGGCCACAACAATGTGCACATTGATTTTCTTCCAAGAATAGAGTATTAGCTTTACCTTGAGTTTTAAGTGTGCATCAAAAAGCAGTCTTTAAATAGTGTGTATTGGATATTATACATGTCTTCAAAACATAACTATAGGGTAGTGTGATTTTCTGAACATTCTGTCAAAAGACAGGAATATATTTTTCCAAAGATTCTGTGATAACTATTTCTATCAACTTGGATACTACTAGCTAATATTAAATAAGTAATATATACATTTTTTAATTCCCCTGAACAAGCTTTTATGAGAACCAAACAAAACACACTTTTGAGAGGAAGTTGAAGAAAATAACTCTAGTTGTAAATTTTTGACAGAGCCGAGGGAAATAGTTTCATGTTACTGTATCTGTTGCAATATTCACAAATTTTTAAGCCATACACATGTCTATGTATTGAAAGTTGATGTGATAAAATGTTATCGTTTTTACTTTTTATTTTGTCCAACAATTATTTACCAAGAAAACCAACTAGAATATCTTTAGTGATGGATCAAATTTAAACAAAGGCACAATCCATTTACATTGAAGGTAATGCTTATATTATTTGGTTGTACTATGGTTTAGCTTTTAATGAAAGGCAAGAGTGTAATATCTAGGAGCAAGCCTTTCAGCTTAAAATGAATATATATAAAAAGAAATTACTTTTTATTGTTAGCATCCATTTGGTTTTTTTCTTTTTTTTTTCCCTTGAAAGTGTTTCAATTATCTTTATTGCTTTTCAAATAGTTATTGTTAGACACTGAAAAAACAAATTAACTTAGTAACTTTTGCATTAGATAAAAATTAAAATTTATTTTTATCTGAATAGTTAAAAAAAAGTATTTTGGTTTATAGTTATGAACATATTATAATTAGTCAGATAACAAAGAGAATTGACATCCATGTTACACGTTTCTTCTACACAATACAGGTTTGTTATAATTATACCAATTTTATATTTATTATTAATAATAAATACTGCCAAGGTAATGAAACTCACCCAATTTAATGTAACAAATAAATGTAACAACATCCAATCACAAATTTTACATATTTAACTTGAGCACATTAGGAATGCAACAATTAAAAAAATAATTATATAGGCCTACACACAGAAATAGGTGCAAATATAATATTTATCAGCTTAGGCAGTTATCAAAACAAATACTTCAATAAAGTTCTTAAATTGATTACTTGTTCTTTAAGACAAGACTTGAATAATGCAAGTTATACATAAAAATGGAATAAACAATGATGAGCACATATCAATTCTAAAAATCAAACTAAAACATAATTATTTCATACAAGTTAAAAACTATTTAATAGATTTCAAAAGTTATCACATCCCAAATAAAAAATATATTTTACACTCAACTTTTAACTGTGATAAAGAAATTCCCTTAGCAATGTAAATATTATGATGAATTCGTTTTATTTTTATAACACTGACCATTAATGAGTTTCGACACTTTTGAAAGTGTTATCAGTGATCCTAGCCTGTCTTGCACAGCTTTTTTTTTATGTTCAGTATACACTCAACTACCCTTGTCCAAAATTTACCTTTTTTTCCCTATAGATATGTGGATAGTGAAATATCTACCAAGTAAATAATTGTTGAAAAATGAAAATATAATTTTTATTAGAGCTAGGGCAATTATAAATTTTTATAATCACCTTAATGTCATTTTTATAGCCTAGTCCAGTGATTTTTGAACTTTTTTTGTTTGCATAACCCCAGATATTTATATTCAACTAACATTGCACTTCCAAAGTTGTTTGTGTACAATGCAAGTTGTTAAAGGTATGGAAAGATGTGCGTGAATTCATATATACATAAACAATTTTTTTTTTTTTGCTATATAGGTGCCAAGGCGTACTAAGGGGTTTGTGCGCTTTCTTAACATAACAAAACTTTAATACTAGGAGTTTCCCAGTGTAACTTTTTCCCACTTCAGTCAAGCTCAAGCGAGCTTCAAATAGATGTCCCTAGAGTTGAGTCTTCAGTTCACTAAATTAATTATAATACTGAAATATATAATATAAAACTGAATTATGCAAAAAATGGTTTGAAATTACAATAGCATAAATATTTTTACAATAAAAAAATAAAACACAGCTATAAAATTTAAAAACTTGGTTTTAAAAAACCGTGAGCTATAATAAATAATGCTTACATTAAAATAATCTTGTGATAGTTTCGGAAAAATTTATTATTTTTAATTTCTCTGCAGTGTAGTTTATTTGGTGCTAAACTTGGTACTATCTGAAAAAGTAGTTAAAGCAACAGATTTTTTTTAAAGAATGTGCACAGTTAAAATTTGCACAATCTATTAGTATTCAGACCTACAAAGGGATCCCATTCTATAACTTCTTTATCTGTGTCTCCTACCTCGCGCCCCCCCCCCCCCCCCCNCCCCCCCCCTTGATTCAACAACCAGTTTCACTTTATACAAACATCTAGATAAGTAGATGCTATCAAATATTTTTCAGACTTAAAATACATATTTTTCCAATAATCTCCAATGCACATAAAACCAAATTGATGATTAACCACAGAGTTAAATAAAATGCCTACAAAAACTTATTTATTTGTTATGCTTTAGGAAATTTTTATTCATATTTTTAATCTGAATAGTTTGAGAGTTGTTAGCAATTATTTCAATTTTTGCACACCACTTTATTCTACCCAATACCCCTCCTCTTTTTAAAACTTACACACAAGGGCAGATCCAGGGCCTGTTGTCGAGGTGAATGATGGTTTTCATAAGAGTCCAAATATAAATTTAATAAATATTTATCTTAACAAGGAAAACCTCTTTTAGCTTTATTAGGTAATTGTATTATATTTGGATAGAGGTAGAAGTTCTTTTAATTTTGAAAGCCATATTGTCATTTTATATGTTTCTATCTAACTAGTTTTAAGATACTTGCTTTTCTGCACATTAGAGCTAAGTTGAAAGAGTTATTGACTTGGTCGAGTAGAAGATAGGGTGAGGTCAGTCAGTCTTTACAACATTAATGTAATTGATTTCTACATTTTTGATGATTTTCTATACACAGGGGTAGGGTCTATCCCCCCTCCCTGGATCCAACACTGCTTACACAGCTTACTCAAGAAATCAAAACACTGTCACCTGAATGCAGAGAATCCCTCACAACTTTGCGTGTCAATAAGCAAATACTGTCTTAGGACTAACGCACAATAAATTACGTTTGTCTTACATAAAGTCCCTTTCCTAAGCCTGCCTCCAGACCAATATCTCTTAATTTTCTCCCACTTACCACTCTCCTAGTATAAAATTGTCCTAACTCTGTTATACCTGTGAAATGAAAACATGAATAATCTACTCTTTACTGTAATTTAAAGTTACCACAGCCATTAACTTAAATAATCTCCTATAAAACATTCATAGCCAACTGCATATAACCCTTGTACAGTGGGACCTGACTAATTCAAACTTTCATAGTTCGAAATAGTCTTTAATTCGAATTTTTCACCCGGCCCCATGAATTTTGTATTAAAACAATGTTAAAATATTGAGGATAGTTTGAATTTTGTTTTGGATAATTCAAACTTTGCGTAAGTTGTAATGTACTGAGCAGTATTGTTTTCCTATTTCTATTTTTAGGAACAGGGGAGTCGACATTGGAATGCGGTCAGTACCCTTCTTCCCGCCCTCCTCTGCTCTTCCATAGGTCTTTGTTTACTCCTTTAGTCAAGGTCAAACCTCTTGATAGGTTACATGCGCTGTTTTTAGTGATTCAGTCTTAGCGATACTCTTATTACATGCAAGTTTACTTTGTTTTATTGTTTAGTACATAATGTACAGTAGTGTTTGTTTGTGTGTATCGTGATGTCACTGTCCAAGTCACAGTCCTATAAATCATTAACTTTGACCGAAAAAGTAGCGGTGATAAAGGAAGTGGAAAGAAAATTCCTTTTAAGAAACTTATTAGATTCAAATTTTTTCCTGTTCTGCTTCAAGTTTGAATTATTCAGGTCCCACTGTATTACTAAAGTTCAAATAATAAGATCCTAAATTCACATTTATATCATGGTAATATGTGAATTAACGTGAATAAATACTTAGATTAATATAAAAAAATAAGGTTATGCTATAAATTAGGATAGGTAGCAAGCAGACTTACCCGAGAGTGATGCTAGAGTATAAATTGATTTAGATACATATTTAGAGACTAGCTTTTACTAGCAAAGGCAGTGTCTTCAAGCTCTAAAGTTAAACTGTTGTTTTTAGCTGCCTGTGGTAATGAAAGCTTGTATTAAAGTGTTTTTTGTGTGTGTTTAGTAGTGTTTTCTAAACAATATCTACTCCATCACTCAGATAAGTGTGCTAGCTATAACTTCTAATTTAAGCCATGATTTAACTAGTGCTCTATTACAAATAAAATATAATAAGAAATAAATCTACAATATTATAAAACTTAGAAGAGTAATGAAAACTATTTAGTTTATTTTTTTATAATGTATAGTTTCTATGGACCTGCCATATTTCCAATAAATGTGAATGTGCCGTCTTCTTGTACTTTTTCTAATTCTATCTTGTCTTACTTCTACAATGTGTAACACTTAAATAATGGGATATATTTCTAATGGTTGAATATAGGGTTGCCACCCATCCTGTAAAAGTGTGACTACAGGAATACAATTTTACAATTCCCCGATTGTTCCAGACAAACACATACCCTCCCCCTTTTCCTTCACCTGATGATATTTTAAATAATTATATGACTGGACCTTCGATGGCAAAAATGTTTTAATTAATATCAATTTGCCGGTGACCTTCACATGAGGAAATGCAGATAAAGGCATCAATCTCGTCTTCTCTGGTCTGCCAGTGATGGGGAGGTTTAGGTTCAAATCTTGAGCGAGTGTAATTAAGTGTTGTTTCCCCTAAACAGTTTTCAACTCTCCCTCCACGCAAACGCAGATATGGAACTGATAATGCCTAATGTTGATGCCTATTTCATGTCCAAATTCCTTAATTTGTCCTAAGTTTTAAAATTTCCTGATTGTAGCCATCCTGTATAATAAATGTATGCTACAGTAGCCCCATGGCTTCTTTGGTGCTGACTGTCAACATTTAGGTATATACCTACATTATGACCGTCAGAAGTGACAGCTGCTAAACACATGTTTTTTAAGAGCATATGGTTCGGCGTAGGGATACATAATTTGGTCTGGTAACTTTTCAAAGCTGTCAGCCAGCACCAAAGAAGCCATGCCACTGTACCACCAAGTAAGTATGAAAAAAAATCCTATATTTTCACAAAAATCCTAATTGAATATTTATTTTTATTCTTTTGTTTTGTTTTCATGATTTTGAGCATATAATTTGTTTTGTGTATATGAATGAACATGAAAATATTTATAAGATTTAACGTTCAAGTAAAATTAATTTCATTTAAAACTATAACCATTATATTCCCTACACCATATCCCCCAATGATATTAGAATAAAAAAAACATTGAAATACATTTTGAAAGCATCTAATGTTTAAAACTTTTCTAGGACAAGCATCTCTTACCACCACAACTGAAAAAGTACCTTACTTCAATTTGGAAAAGGTGGCAACTCTAATTGTAGAGGATAATATTCATGCATGGACACGATAACATACAACACTTAATGACTATTGTAATCAACTCAAGCTTAAACACGAAAAAGTATATAGTGACACTTAAGGGTGGATTGTAACCTTTTGCTCAATAGTTTAACTACATTTCTTATAAAATATGGAATCCACATTTCTTAATCACACCCCACCTTTAACATTATATTAATACATTGCAGATAAATATTCTCATTACAGTAGTTTTTATAAAACTTATAACAATTTGGGGTGAGTGTGCTTGAATTGTGCGCATGCAGTGAACAATGGTGGGAAGTCAACTGACATCCATACTCCATGTTTTTTGCAATTCTTTAAGACGTTTATGTGCTCTTTGACTAATATTAAGGGCAGGATGAACTTCTAGAAGACCTTTCTCTTTCATCAGACTTAGTCCACACAGACCTGAACAATAAAATATCATAAGAATGTTAGAAACAATATTAAACATACACATTTTGTTCCCTTTTATATGTCCCTTATTCCAAATATAATAAACCATAGATTTTTTTCCCCATTTTTCTCTATAAGCTAAACCTGTTTACACTTTATGAGATGATTGTATTATATTTGGAAGAAGGTACAGGAAAGGTGGATAGAAACATATATAAGGAACAAACAAAATATGGTTTTTACAGTGAAAAGAAAACCACGGTTCACACTTGACAGTGCTACCATTTGACAAAGAGGGAATGGCTGCCTCTTTAAGAAATCGATCGTTACCGCCAAATCCCCCAACCTAGGTTTCATTCTATCAGAACTCATCAGGAGGATGTGTGAAACATGTAACACAACTTACTAAGAGGTTTCATGTTCCTATCTAAGTGTCCTATCATTCTTTACAGTTTTACTTTTTCTCCCTTTTGTTTTTTTGGTTTCCTATTTTAGTAAATTGTGTTGCACATTTCACCCTGTCTTCTTATGCGTTCCTATGGCATGAAACCTAAGAGGATTGGGTGGCTTGTCCAATGGCAGCAATGTAAAATGTGAAGTCTTCTTTTCATTGTAGGAACAATATTTTATTAATTCCTTTTATATGTTTCTAACTTTCTATCCACCTTTTCTGTAGCTTCTTGCAAATATAACAAAACATACAAATTTAAAATACAAGTAGTTGATTGGGTATTTTGAATTAATAATAATTAAAAACTATACTATCTTGGCTTTGTTAAAAGAACAAAATTAAAATGCAAATCACACAAACTTATTTCATCGTGAAAACAAAATAGGTATAATTAGTTGAAAAATTATTGTACCCATTAAATATCTTTCATTGTACAGGCCATTAGCTCAACTCATGGCAAACCTTGGCCTAAGGAAGGCGTCCCCAGCCCTATTCCTGCGGGCGCCCACCATTTTTTAACCATAGCTGAAAAGTTCTCGACTAATAATTTTAATCTGTCAATTTTCTGACAAAAATCAAGTTTGTGCTTATCTCCAGGTATGCTGCTCTCACAAAGCTGGTGAGTGAAAGCCTTTCTCTTTCCAATCCCTCCCTCTCGCTCTTTGCCGGCTCATTTACAAAATGTACTTTTACTCGGAACCACCGTAGTTAAACAAAATGAGTACAATTCTTTTAGGTTTTTAATTTTTTTTGTTTAATTAATTTGAAAAAAAAAGTTATGTACAAAAATTATCTTGCAACGATTTTTTTTATATAAAACAAAATAAAGTCCATACAAAATCTTAAATATCATAAATGACTATACTAAACGCACACAAAAGTATTATGTCAAAAATACATAATACTTTTGTGTGCGTTTAGTATAGTCATTTATGATATTTAAGATTTTGTATGGACTTTATTTTGTTTTATATAAAAAAAATCGTTGCAAGATAATTTTTGTACATAACTTTTTTTTTCAAATTAATTAAACAAAAAAAATTAAAAACCTAAAAGAATTGTACTCATTTTGTTAACTACGGTGGTTCCGAGTAAAAGTACATTTTGTAAATGAGCCGGCAAAGAGCGAGAGGGAGGGATTGGAAAGAGAAAGGCTTTATGCTCAAAGCAAAACTTTAAAATATAAATTTGGATGGTACCTAACAGTTCCCAATGTAATTTCATAATGGTGTGCAATGTGTTAGTAAGAACTTTTTATCACATACAAAACTCATGTTAAGAATATGTGTGAAAATGTCCATGTTACTCACCAAAGTATGTATGTAGAGGGTCAGCTCTTGTATCAACCCACTTGGAGAATCCACCAGTGATTGGGTCTTGGGTGGACAAGATGTACCTCCTGTTTACTTTCAGGTCAATCAAGTCAAACACCCCAAGAAGCTATATCACAAAACAAATATTACAACTCCTTAAATATAAAATATTGAGCCTAGTTTGGCGACACTAAACTTGAAATTACCAGCCTCAAGAGCTTTGTCAAAATATAACATTCAGGAGGAGAAAAAATTTATCTAAACACATAATCACTCCCAACATTTTACTCGGAAGTGGCAGGCTAGCCTTAGCAAACTCTACCGCAACTCAATTTATTGGTGGGGGTGATGAATCACTCCCAACATTTTACTCGGAAGTGGCAGGCTAACCTTAGCAAACTAACCAGGGTTGCCACTATTTTCTTACTACCAAATTGTGTTTTCCAAGATTTCTAGAAGAAATTCCTATTTTTCCAGGAAGCTTATATTGAAGTAATTAAATTTTATTTTTCATCAAATTGAGTAGTGTGAAGACATGTAACAAGTTTAAAACAGTATGATATAAGATTGATGGAGAAATATATCTTCTGTCGCTTCACAACCCTTGTTTAAGGTGTAGTAATAAAACATGTTTGAATTAGTGTAGTTAATTTTTCAGTTCACTTTTTTGTTTATTCTAAGACCTATTATTTTCATCTTTCAGAATGTCCTAAATTAGTCACAGTATTTTTACTAGATTTTATCGAATCCCTTTGTTTTCCGGCTTTAAACAAAAAATTCAGTGTTTTCTCGACTCTCCCAATTTCTAATGTGGTTAGCAACCCTGTCTAACCCAAAAGAACAATTTCTTGAGTGTGGTAAAGTTTGAGCGAAGAGGCAATATTAACATTAATTTTCTTTTTTATATTTTTTTAAAATCTACCGTCTTGTGATTCCATTATATATTAAGGATAAGGATGGTTATGTAGGTACCAAGGTTAAACATACATGTCATATCTACAATTTGTATTTGTGCTGATGTAATTGCTCGCAAATTTAAATGGGTGGACAATTTTTCCTTACTTCCCTATTTATTGGCTAAGGACACCTCTAAGGCAAACAATGTTAGCTCTTTAGCCGATATTTTTTTTTAATATTCATAATATATGCTAGTAGTAGCAGGACTACTGGCTACTAAAATTCTAAGAGAAAACAAGATTACCTTTAAGGTAGCTCCTATCCAGAAAGAATAACATGTGTCCACAGGTTTATTGGGACGACCTTGAAATCCAGAAACTTGCCGAAAAATTGCCCATCTCCTTAACCCATCCAACTGAAACAATAGAATACAAAATTAAAACAACAATACTAAAATCTTAATAGATCTTTACTATTATACATAATACTGCTGTTTCTACTGATAACCAAAAACTTGATTACAAAATGATGATATATTTTAAATATTTTGTCACATTTAGAACTATGAGCAAAATATTTACACAATGTTGATTACTAGCCAATATTCACTTCATATCTTAAAAGGATCACATTAATTTGGTTTATCACTACTTACATTGATGAAATACAAATATATTTTTATTATCACTGCGTCTTACTATGAGTTTAGGTTATATGCCTATGTACTAATTACACTTAAGTGTTAGGGATTAGGAAGGTTTAAATTAGAGGTGGTGTACCCACATTTACATGGAAGAAGAGTGGAAAACTATTTAGGGAAAAAACTCAATACACCCAAACGGGATCAAACCCTGATCTCTCCCTTCCCCTTCATATCCAGCATGACCACCTAAGAAGATGATTAGTGATAATAACAGTTTGTTTTTAGAAGTGTACTGATTCAGTAAAACCGATTAAAGAATGTTTAAAATAATTGTTCATGCTACAATTATTTACACCGATTAATCCTGATTATTGATTATGTATTAATAACTATTGGGAAATATACTTAAGAGAATGATAACATTTAATGTAACTAATACAAAAGTATATTTTATGCAAAAAGGGTGAAAGTTTGAACTAGATTAATAGTTTTATCAATGGTATGAACTTATATTCCTTAATCTGATTATGTAATCTTTGCATAGCCTGCAACCCAGATGCAGTGTGCATTTGTGTTGTTTGCAATTTTGATCACTAAATTCCTACATAGAAATTTTTGATTCAAATTTTACTTTTAAAAAACACGATTAATCAACATAATAATAGCCAATTACGATTAATTGCTGATGCAATAATAATCACCCAATAACAATGAATTGGTATCCGCATCGGTACAACCCTAGTTTGTTTACAAACAACTATTTATGCTCATAAACAACACCTAATAACTAATAAGTATAAAAAAATATAATTCACCTGTTGCTTTGTTAAGGTGGTTTCTAGCTGATCCATCAGTACTAATGTCGCCACAGCACAAAATGTAGTACCGCCATGGGATTCAAGCTCAGGACCTTGGCCAATTCCAAAGTCGTATGACTAAAACACATGCATATCTCTATTAAATCATACAATCAGTCTGAGTGAAATGATTTGAATTCTAGAACACAATAAAATTGTATCTTCTCTGTCTCTCACAACCCATTCCTGTCAAATTTATAAATAAAGATAATGTAAAGGGTATTATAAATGTAACTACTGTGTATTTAAATACTCTTCATTAATACATGTTCAGTAATATCAGTTGAATAAAAAAACTCTAATACAATGTTATTTACAACTTACCACACTTCTCCGTATGTAACTGAGCGTTTTCTCTATGTCCATGCCTGTCCAATCAGAGAGGATATAACAGATGCAAGCCGCACAGTACACAAACCTCATATCATTCTCACTGCCGGTAAGATATGCACAGAAACTGAAACAAAATGTAATCTCCATGGTGAGATGATAGAATGGCTACCAAAATATAGTTTCTTAAACTCTCTCAGACATCATACAACTAATTAAGGGCATAAACCATAATGAATTGGATGCCAGTTAAACATAACAACTAGTTATAGTGTCTTGTGGGATTAACCAGTTTTTGGCTTTAAAGAATTATTAGAAAAAATAAGTCAAAACACAAATTTGGATTTGAAATTCAGAGAAGATTTAAGATTCGGATTCTAGAAATATAGGATCCAACCCATTTATATTTAAATAGCAATAAACAATTTATCAAGTTTAGCAAAATAAATAACCCACCCTTTCTCTTATCAATCTAAACAAAGAAAACAGTTTTCTTTGAAAACAATAATAGTATGTAAAACCATCAAACACTTTTTGAAATGTACACACTATTAAGAACACTATTGAAAAAACAGTTTTTAGACCTTGTTGGCTTAGAACTTAGATCCACTAAAATTCAGATACACATTTGGTGACCTACCAAGATGATAAGCCATGATTTTTGTTTGAATTTTCTCCTATATGTTACACAGAGTTTTATAGTATTAGTGTATTTACTATTTATTTGAGGTATATTAACGTGGACTATATGAACTGACTGATTATATCAGTACACAAGAATTTCTATGAGCAATGGCAAAAGGGCCTACCCATTTTGTTGGGAAAGGTATTTTCCCATATCTTCCAGGGTTCTTTTACAAGCCACATTCGATATGGGACCAACGGCTTTACTTCCCCTCTCAAGGAAATTTTGCTACAATTTTTTTTCTATGTATGTTTTAATGTTTAAAACACCAAATGTGAACATCAACACTCACTAATAGTTTTAGTTGTTAAAAGCATTTTTTTTTTTCACTGTGCGGAGTGACAGGTCTGCATACTCAGGCTAGACTTGTAAAAGTGTAACTACCCTGCTTCGGGAACAAATAAATATGCCAACACTCTTTTGACCACACATGTACCTTTGAACAAATTAAAAATAACATTTTGCCTAAAAATTTTCGCGACCCACCAAAAAGATGACACATGATTGGATACCACTGTACTAGGGGTAAGCTACAGTTTAGCCATGCTTTATTTAAGTAGCTAATTGTTTTGGTAAATTAAAAGTTATGTGTAGAAATCTATTTTACCTGCCATCATCCTGCTGCAAGGCTCTCACACCTTGAATGATTGCTTTCCTATTGATTCTGTTGAGATTGTCTCCGAGTATGATAAGGGAAGCAAGACCAGTGTATGTCATGGCAAGGTGCCCACATTTGTATACCGTTGAACACTTCCATGGTTCGTCACCAGTCAAACAAATTGTGGTTGACCCTTGAAATCCACAACGATCCAAATTTTCTTTTTCTCCTAACAAAAATATCAATGATAAATGGTGATGTGATGAGTAGTTATAACTGAATAGGCCTACTTAGTAGTCATGTAGGAAATAAAATAAGGGATTGAATAAAAATATGAGAACTAAATTTTAACTGAATAACAATATAACATTTAAGTTAGTCAGTCACATGATTTGCATAAACATTGATTTGTGGAATGGAGAATTAAGCATGAGAATTAAGCATCAAAATCAAGACTATATTTTCAACTGTTAAACATATTCTAGTTTTTGCCACACAGCTTGCAAAAATAATTGTCCTTGAATTAAATTTAATACTTTGGTATATTATGAAATTGGTTAAGAATTTTGAATTTAATTTTTTTTGTACCGTAATTATTTTACTACTTTATACACACCAATAATAGGCTATGTCAAGATATTGCCTGAAGAAATAGTCGTGAATACACAAACACGTTCCTAGTAGTCTTTACTATACACCAACAACTTGTGAATGTGTGGAATGCCAGGCCTCCATCGTGGTTTGGATCACACGTTAAACTGTAGGTCTTTCATTTCATCTCACAATCACCCTACCATTACACATTATCCTAAGTGTGTATAACCCAAACAGGTAGTAGGACGCAGTGTTAATAATAATAATACTATACACCAAGAATGTTTTATAGTAAATATTAATTTTGTGAACGTTCCTAAGGTAAAGATTTGTCCAAAGAAATTGCAAGTCCTTAATCATCTTTTGAAATGAAGATTGTGTAGGCCTATACACAGTCCATGTACTTGATCACGTGACTGTAATAACCAATAAGAAATTCTGAGATTATGTCCAACTAAATATTTCAAAAGAAAATTGTCTAGACCAAGGAGAAAGCAGGTGTGGTCTATGAAGCAGAGGTTATTAAAAATACTAATGGGAAGTTTAAATTAACAAAGCAACCCCTCTTTAAGAGAATTTTTTATTTCCCAGAAAAGTGTTTCAGATATACCACACTTCCAAGGATTTTTAAATTTTCAGAAAATATTTCTGAAATAGCTAGAAGTGTACTACTATCATTTCACTTTGTATTTGTTTTCATAGCAACCAATTCTTTCACTACCATAGGTGCTTTAATTTCAATGCGCACACATAGATAAATGTACTTCGCTACAATTGGTTTTCCATATAGACTAGTATTTATAAAGCTAAAGTTACTTCTATGGAGTGTTAAGTACTCAGGAGACTGTAGACAGAGCAATCTGAAAGTTTGGAGTTCATCTCTTACAGACCACCACACCCCTTATATATGCTAATTCTTACCCGAACTATTTGGTACTACTTGTAGTCTATAGAGCCACTCTATTATTTCATTTTTTCTTTCATCTTCAATGTCTGAAGTGCCGTTTAGAATATCAAGCCCAGAAATAGCAAAAAATGCAATCGTCAACCTAGTTGAATCATATGATGAAAGTCTGGATGGCAAAATATGCAAAAAACGTTGAAAAAATTTAATATGTTGCTTTTTTGTCATATGTAGATCGTCACAATGCGAAAACATATCAGTTTGAAATTTATTTCTGTTTGTGTGTGTTAATTTATATTAGGAACCTTAACCTAACAAGCAAATTTCAGTATAGTAAGTCTAATTAGTAATTGATTACATGGTAATTTTAATTTTAATTTTTTAAATAAATAGCCACAAAAATCAAACAATATTGCTGTAAAAACTACAAGTATACCGGTGAACACCACGCCTACTTTATATTTAAAATAGTTCGATAAATATTTAGTTTCACAATAGCCACAGATAATTATTAGTAGAAATTAGAAAATACTTGATACCTTTAAGGTCCTTTGAGTTGTATTCGAGTCGCTTGTTCCAAACAGTTAATTCCTGTTCGTTAAGCTCAACAAAATAAATTCATTGTAGGATAAATATGTATTGTTATGGTTACAAAATGTTATCATGAGTCCATGGTGGTCATATAATGCATCCCTGACCAGTGATTTCTATATAATACTGGATGTAGATAAACATAGGCATCTCCAAGGACCAAAGGGTGACGCCCAAGTTTATCGTCTGCTTCATTGTGGGCAGATTTAACGGGGGTTTTTTTCTTCCAATTTTCTTATGCGAAAACTTGTTTCTGATGAATAAAAGTGTTATTGTTTGAAAATAATGAAGTATTATACCACACTTGCTTGAATAAACATTTACACTAAACTGTATACAATTCCGTTCTACAGGTAATACTGTACAAATACGAATACAATATTTAATATAGTGATCATCCATGTTGTTTACAGTCTGGCAAGATTACACTTATATTTAAAGTTGGTTATTAACTTGTATATTGGTTTCAAAAACCATATGATATTTAAAGTTCAATACATATAATGAATAATGTATCTTAAAACTTGGTTACATTTTTTGAATGACAAATTTTGTGTAGTTTACATGCGTTCAAACGATCATTGATGTTATTGGCTTGTAGAAAGTATTATTATATTAGAATAAAAAAAAATTGCTAATATCTTGTATATTGCTTTCAGAAACCTTATTATGTTGAAAGATCGATGACTATAACTAAATAAGTTGGCTAAAATCGGTATTATATTTGTTTGAATTACATACTTTGCGTAGAAGTACTACTTTAAAACGATAATTTAGGCTATAAGCTTGTAGGAAGTATTTTAAAAGATTTTACTAAGAATCCCAATCTGTAAGGCTTTATTTCGTACCAGAATATCATTATATATTAGTATATTGGTAGAATAAATGGCCATTTAGAACGGAAGTAGAAATTACCTTTTGGAAGGTCTTTTATTCTACTTAAACACTACTTTAGGGTAGGATTCTGGTACGAGATAAAGCCTTAAAAATGAGCGCCCTTGAAATTATCGTATGTATTAGCGTACATCAAATTATTTTTAAAAACTCGCAAGTTTCAAACTTTGGTATGCTCTTAATAGCTTTTACTAACAAATTTATTCCATTATCTAATCACACATTCTATCTTGTATCTTATATATTCAATCTAATTAATGAACGATGTCAAAATTCCACATTGCCTTGTTTGGGTGCAAGACATAAAGAGATACCTATAAGTTTCCTTCTCTCGTATACAATTATATGCAGACGACAGCTCGAAAATTTCAGCCACAGATGCCCATCCAGCTGTATTATAAAGATCAATGTCACTAACACATAATTATATAGAGATTGTATATGCTCCAGCATGTATTCATTATTAACTTTGATACTTGTATAGTAACTGGCATTGTATTAGATGTAAGCAACAATAAAATATAAAAGTTTATCATAATTTGTAATTAGTCTAATATTAAAACATAGCATTCATTCCCTGGCAATATACGTCGCAGAAGTTGTTATTATCATGAAAGAAAAGAACTGACGTTTTCTACTCCACCTCTCGAATGAGAGTGACAGAGGTAGATTTAGAAATTAAGAAAAACCCTACAAATTTAGCGTAATTTGATTTTGAAATGGTAAATTTGAATAATTTAAAAATACCATACTTCATCAAATGGTTCCAGCCAGTGGCCGAGCCAGTTTAGTAAAATGCCTACATCTTCTTCTCTCCTTCCACCATTCTTCCTCCTTTAATCGCGTCGATTCTTCCCTTCTCATTTTCACGCTTTCTATTATTTCTCATCCCACCTCTTTATTTGCCTCCCTTGTGGTCTTTTACCTACATACTTAATTTTAATAATTTTCTTTGACATCCTCTCCTTCATCCTCGTTACATGCTCATCTCAATCTTACTTTCCCTACTATCTCATGGACTCCATCATTTCTTGGATAACTTAATTCTTTATCCTGTTTTTCCTTGGGACAGCTAATATGCTCTTCACAAACTTCATATCCGTAACCATCACTTTGCTTGTTTCTCTTACACTCAATGTCCATGTTTCTGCTGCAAATGTGACAATGGGTACAAAGTACTCTCTACACATTTTATTATTTCAAAAGCAGGTCTCTTACACACCTATGAAACAACTCTCCCTGCTGTTCTCTTCTCTACTCACTCCTTTCACCTTAATTACGCTTCCGAGATATTTTACGTTCTGTATTTTTCTCATCTCTACTCCTTCCAACTTTATAACTTTACTAAACGTTAGTGTATTCCTTGTCATCACCATCACTTCACACTTCACCATGATAAATCTCATTCTACACTATTTCACTTCCTAATTCCATTCCTGTGCGTCTTCTTTCTTCTTCTCCCACACCATCAATTTACCAACAAACATAATATATATTTTATTGGTTTTTCCATGAGTTTACCTGCCACTTTATTCATGACCATCTCCATCATCATTACAATTAATAGTAGTGGTTAGAAGGCACAACCCTTCTTCACTTAATTTTTTAATTGGAATTACTCCTTCCTCCAAATCATTGTCTTAACAAAGCTCCTGTTATCCTCATACATACTTCTCACTCTCATTTCAACTCCTCTTTCCTCTTCGGCCATCTTAATCTCTTTCCAAATTTTATTTCTATCCTCTCTATCATATAACTTCTCCACATAATTAATTACCAATATCAAATCTTTCCCAAATGCATACCTTCTTGTCATCAGCTGTCGTATGCCCAAGATCATGTCTTGTGTAGACCTCTGTTCTCTAAATCCATTTTGTTCCTCTCCCCCCTTTCATTTAATTTAATTTCTTATATTCTTTTTCAATATTTTCTTACTGACCATACATATGTATAGTATTTTTTATTTTGCATATTTTATCTGGTTAAATAATATCATAAAAATATATAAATTACTTTAATTTTATTATTAAATTATTTAATTCCGAATATCTCTTTTGAGAACAAATAATTAAATAAAGTATTATTTGGCTCACAAGGTAAATTTTACTATGTTTACGTGGTAAACCACAATGAAGGAATTATACTTTTAACTTCGTCCAAATAAATATTATTATTATTATTACCCTTTAAAACTTACCTACTCTATGGCATTAGGAATTCTAAAGTTCATTACCACACCTAACTTATCCCTATATTGAGCTAATAATTATATCCAGTTCATCTCATTACACCATATTTATCAAAAGTCTACCTAAATGTTACCCTCCCATCGGCGTCTGGGTTTCCCAGTGGGTTTGCCAATCAAAACCTTGAACGCAGTTCTAGATACTCCCATTCGCGCTGCATGACCTGCCCACCGTAGCCTGCGAGATTTTAATACCTTAACACTGTCCAGTGTTAAGTACAGGATATGCAGCTCATCATTTTGTAGCCTCATCTACTCCCCTCTATATTCATCCATTTTTGGACCAAATATCTTCCTAAGCACCTTGTTTTCGAACACTCTAAATTTATTTTCGTCATTTAAGGTAAGAAGCCATGTTTCGCACCCACATAGAGCAACCGGTAAAATTATGACTTTGTTTATTCTGAGTTTTACATTTATTGACAGCAGGCGAGACGCCAAGAACTTACTGATCGAGTTATAGCAAGCATTTCTAGACTTCATTATTTTCCTAATTTTCAAGCTAATATTGTTATCAATAGTTAAAAGTTTTCCTAATATTTGAATTCATTAACCTTATCAAATGATATGTTGTTTTCTGTTGTATCTAAATTATCGTCCTATATATTAATATACATCAAATTATTTAAGTAAGCGTTATAAGTTTCAAACCTTTTATTTTAACACATATATTTAATTTAAATTATCACGCAATGATCTAGCTTATACATCCCATCAAATTAGCGAACGATATGAATTGCCGAATTGCCTTGCATGTGTGAAGGAAAGATAGAGATACCCGGAATGTTCCTTTACTCATTAACAATGGTATGCAGATGCCAACCTGAAAGTTTTAGCCATAGATGTTCCATCTAGTTATAGGGTTGAGATCAATGCTTTGTTTAATTGTTTATACTTATCAATTGTCACTGCCGATTTTACAACAAACTTTATATTCCATCATTGGATTTGTTTAAATATTGACCTTTTTATTAATAATTGAGCTAGAAAACGAACACAAGAATTATAAAGTTTTAAGAGAGTTATATATTTTATTAGGACATGGGTTCTATTTTTATTTCCAAAATTAAATTTAATACATTAATAAGCTCTCAATTTTTATGTTGTCTTAAGTTTGACTAAACAAACTCTACAATCATAGCTTCATATTATACTATTCTCATTGTATCACTCTTTGATTAAATATATTATTATTTAGTTTGAGGCAGACAGCAGAAGTGTTTTTAATTGATAAAGTGGCATAGACAAGGGATGAAGAACGGCATTGCATGAATAGGTTCTTTGTGAATTTGTTCTATTTTACAAGTTTGAGGCTTAATTTTATTACAATTTCACTTATTTAGATAACCTAATTACGTCGTTCCCTTACGGGGTAGGCAAAAAGCTCAAAAACAATTTTATCCAAACTTCCATAACTTTGCATAGGTACTACATTCGTTTCAACAACATCCATACATCGAGCCACGTTTTACGTGACCTTCACCTTTCTTTTGATCCACACACTTTACCCCCATACATTTACTTTATCATTTGATTCACACTAATCTTTTCAACATGCCCAAACGAACTTAAGAAGACTCTTTCACATTGACCTAGGTTGGAGTCATTTTCAAGCCACACTCCTTAGACTTCAGCACCTATTCGTTACTGGCTGTCCATACAAGTTTTTCTACATAGGCCTACATTTCTTAGATATCTCATTCTAACCGCATTCACCTTACTCTTGTGTTTCTCCTTACAAACCCACACTTGACATCCATAAAAAAATGTTGGTGTTAACACACTTTTACATACTGCCATATTTGCCTATTCCTATACTACATTATTTGTAATAGTCCATATAATTCATCACACCATGATAATTTTATTTTTCTAACAAGATAATTGTTTTGATCCATTTAATATTTTGAAAATATAGGGCATATTTATGAAATGTTTCAGTGCTGTACCTGTATTAATATTTTGGTAAAATAAGCAATCAAAATAACATCAAACAACATGTCCTGTAATTATGCTGATGGATTGTCTTCATATGAAAACAAAGGAAAATTGGGATTAGAAGAAGTAAGATTATTATTTAGCCTATTCCTTTGAAATCTTGTCATAATTAAATATCAAGTTTGAAAAAGAAATTGAGTGTGTTTATTCATTATTACCTATGTTTTTTTCTTAGAAATTTGACACTACAGAGGAAGTTAGTAGGAAAGTGTCTCAGTTAGCTAAATGGTTCTCTGTTTCGAATCATATAGTGGTTCACACTGGTGCAGGTATCAGCACTTCGGCTGGGATACCAGATTTCAGGTTGGTTCAGTAATAACCTCACATGAACAATTTTATGTAACACACACATCCTGTTCTTTGGCTAAAAAAGCCATTAGTTGGAAAGAAGTAATCATGCTAAGTACCAATTGTGTGATCTTAACTTACTTTTGTTTACTTTTTTCTTCCAAACAAAATAGGCCTATTCCTATTTTATTTAATCAATTAGGGAGAGTGAGAAAATAAAGTCTGTTCCCCGTAGGAATTGTTTTCTGAAAGGCCTTTTTCTATACCAGAAATCTATTATATAGCAGGATATTGATAGGAAAATGACCTTTCAGAGAGTAATTCCTACCGTGAATGGAGTATAGCTCACCTTCCTCTTTAAATTCACCAGATACCTGTGAGCTATATCTCTCACGTCCAAATACATGGCACACTTCAAACTATATTTTTAAAAAAGTTTAAAGAAATATGTAATAAATAAAACTGGTTAACCAAATTTCACCTTTTTTTGAAGTAAATCCAACTCTTGTAAATGATTTCTTGCTTGAAGAAATATTGGATATAAATAAAACCATTATCATCATCATCATCATCATCATGTTGTTTCCAGCCTGTGACCAGGTCAGTTAGTTAGTAGAATGTCTCCATCTCTCTCTTTCCTTCCACCATTCTTCTCTCACTTGCACACTCTGTTATTGGCGCTTCCCATCTCTTAACCTCTCTTGTGGTCTTTTTCCTACATACTTCATCTCCACCATTCTCTTTGGCATATTTTCCTTTTCCATCCTGACCATCCCAACTCGGTCTTGCTTTCTCTACTAGGCCTATCTCATGTAGCCTACTCCCTATACTCCCTCTTGCCTGGACAACTTAATTCCCATGGCCTCCACTTTCCTTGTCCATGTTTCTGCTGCATATGTGACAGTGAGAACAAAGAACGCCATATATACAGCACTTCCTTACACTTCAAGGCACGTCTCTTCTCCATTGCAGGTCCTTTACACACTTGTAGAACAAATCCCTGTGCTGCCCTCATTTTTTAAGATCCTCTCTACTCCCACGTTTAACCGTAATCACGCTTTCAAGATACTTTACATTCTGTACTTTTATCAGCTATACTCTAGGTTTAGTAGCCCTTATCCTCTTCCTTGTCAATACCATGACTTCACACTTTCCATTGCTAAATTTCATTCACCACACTTTATTTCTTCATTCTATTCCTTTACTTACTCTTCCTTCTCTCCCCATAGCATTAAGTCATAAACCCAATTAAATAAATGAAAACACACAATGTAAAATCGCGCAAGAATTCCAATACACTGAACAGACGTCTTTTCCCACACCTTTTAGATGATGTCACTAACATAAAATCCCAAATTAATGTTTAAAATGAAACCTGAATTTCAACCCTTCCATAATTTAAATATTTTTGGATTCTTACCTAGCCTTTCTAGCTTTTATGAATTAAGATTTTAAATACTGATCAAATAAACAATTTGATTTAAATAAGAAATGATCACAGGTCAACATTATAATACAAAGAACATGAGTAAACACAAAATATATTCAATAATTGTGTTTTATTTGTGAATTGAGTGAGTTTTGTTTTATGCATATAGGCCTAATTATTCATAATTACCGGACTTGACAAATCTTGGAATTATTCGATTTGCTGTCTTCTTGGGTGTGTAATAACAATGAAATATATTAATATAAGAAAGATAAAACGTCATTTTAGCAATAGTTTTATGTTTTATCACCGCCTACTATTATATTTCGGGCTACTAAAGCTAATACCAGAATAGGTCTACATTTTTTTAAATCAAAAAATGTGTCATATTTATTCTTAGATTTGTTTTAAATTATATAAAAAAAGCAAATATAGGATATTTAATTTAATTTAATATTTAGCACCGCATCTTACTACCCGTTCGGGTTATACGCTTTAAGTACTAATTACTCTAATGGATTAGGAATTGGGAAGGTTGAATTAGAGTAAGTGAACCTGCATTTGTGTGGAGGGAGAGTGGAAAACCATTTAGGAAAAACCACCCTCAGTTCACCCGACCGAGATTCGAACCTCGATCTCCCCGTCCTCAGCAGTTGAGCTCAATACGACAAGCGCGTTAGCCAACTATGCCACTGAGGCGGGTAAATATAGGATATCTTTTATTTAGAAACGTGTAGTGGCTGCATTAAAATATGGACAATAGCTAAATGTTATGTAAATAGCCACCAATGGAAAGAATATTGTTAAAACAATTGCATTTTTATGGTTTAAACCAACCCCTGTTAAAATTGTACTCAGCATCCTTTTTAATTTTCTGTGCTTGACTTTTCAGGAATATAAAATTATTTTCTATGTTCTTTTACAATATATGTCTGTTGTTAATATGCGGTAAAACTTTAAACCCCGGTCCGGATAATCTGAACACACTTTTCGAAAAACAGGGAAAGAAATTAAGTCAAACCTAAATATATTTCATTGGTTTAAAAGCTCAAAGTTGAAAGAGAATTTTAAGAAACGTTGATACCTGATAATAAATGCTTAATATTTACATGTTGCAGTCAACCCAATGTTTTTTTCTGCAACTAAATATAATTAAAGCACATATTATGTGTTATACACAAGTTAAATAAATGAAAATTTGATTAAACTCATTCAATTACAAGAGAAATGTGCAATGTGCAAAGCTTGCACTCAAGCAATACTTTATCAATTTATTTGGGAATTGTTTGGTCAGCTGCCATACAGTCCTGGCCTTGCTCTGAGGGACCACCTTTTCAGACAGATGAAATAGTGGTTGGGTGTACAAAGTTTTAAGGACAGCGAGGAGTTGAAAATGGGTTTACAGACTTGGTTGTGCTCACAGGTGGCTGATTTCTTTGATGGGGGAATTGAAGAGCTTGTTCCTCGATATGACAAATACCTCATTCAGGTGGTAACTATTTGGGAAAGTAATTTAAATGTGTAGATATTTTTTGTTTCAAACCCCTTCCCCACCCAATCCTCAACATATTTATTATATTTGTTACATCCCACCAGGAACTACTTTCAGAACTGCCCTTGGATAAAGTTCCCTACTATTTCTCCAATTTCTTCACTAGATTCCATTAATACAAATATATTATATAAATAATATACTTTTTTCATTGTCTTATGGTTTGTTTTGTGCAGTGATTAATATTTTGAATATTTTAAATGATATTTTTTTAGAGGACCAAATGGTGTTTGGACGTTGGAAAAAAAAGGTTTAAAGCCTGATAGCAATATCTCTTTTGATGATGCAATCCCTACAAAAACACATATGGCGTTGTTGAAGCTAATTGAAGTAGGTAAGTAGGATGGTGATTCTTCATGGTGATTGCCTAAATTAATTTGTATACAAATCATATTTAGTCCTTTTGATGTCATGACAGTAACATATTTTTTTTTATCAAAACATATTAAATAAATAAAATTTAATCTAATCTTTCAACTTTATCAAAGTGTTTAAATTGTTGGGGACAGGGATAGTGTCACGTTCGTGTAGCCTGTTTTGCCGTTAACAAAAAGGTCAGGGTTTGAATCTGGGTCGTATGTGCCGAGGATGGTTTTTCCTAAATGGTCACTCTCTCCTTCCATGTAAATGTGGGCATATTTCCTTTAAATTTTACATCACTAACATATTGTAATTAAATGTAGTTATCCTAAAATGCTAGTAAGAAGCATTTCAAAAAGAAAGAACTTTGTCCTTTCACACACCATGTTTGTGTCTCGGTGAATCCTCTTATTTAGTACCGCATTATACAACCTTTTGGGGTTATATGCTTATGTACTAATTACGCTAAAGGCTTAGATATTAGGAAGATTATATTTAGATGGAACGTATCCACATTTGCACAAAAGGAGTGTCAAAAACCATCCTCGGCACACCTGACAAAGATATGAACCTTGATTTCCTTGTCATCGGAGTCTAGTCTGCTGTGAGACTAGTGCCTTACATAATGCAGCCACCAAAGTGGGTGAATCTTATTTAATTTTTTTTAGATAGATAAAAGTAGAAATTAATTGTAACTAGTTGTTAATCTCATCACAATTGATGGCATACTAAACAATAGTTGGTTTTCATTATGACTATTCAATAGGTAAAGTCAAGTACATTGTGAGCCAGAATATAGATGGGCTGCACCTGCGCTCAGGTGTTCCCAGGACCAAAATGGCTGAACTCCACGGCAACATGTTTACAGAGAAGTGCAGCAAGTGTAATCGTCAGTTTGTCCGTCAGACTGCAACCACCTCAGTCGGCCAAAAGTGTCTAGACAAGTGGTGCCCTTCATTGAGGCAGAATGGCCGACCTTGTAGGGGCAGAGTTCATGATACTATCTTAGACTGGGAGGATAATTTACCAGAGAAAGATCTGGGCATGGCTGACTTTCACTCTTGGTAAAAAACTTACATAATTTTCGTTCTCCAATTTTATGTAACCGATAAAATAACATTAATAATATGGTAACATTTTACCGAAATAAATAAGGTTTTGTTTTCTAAAAGGTGGTCCTAATGCCCATTTTTAAGAAAATAAAAGTATACTCTATGGTTTCTCGAGACAAACCTTAAAGAATATGGCATATTACCTTGCCCCTAGCAAATCAGATTTAAAAAAACAGCTAAACACAATATTATTAATCTCTTTGTTTGATTACTCAATTATTTGTGATATAAACGTAAAACTATCAAAATTTTAACAACAAAATGTTTATAGCTAGTTTAATTGCCTTGTCCCATGACATGTAAATCACTCTAGATACTATTTTGTGAATACTAAATGTCTATGAACCTCATATTAGATTGTAGTAGTATTTTTTAAGTGAATAAAAAATTGAATTTATAGCAACTATTAAAGTTTTTGATCGACACAAGAATGAAATATCCATCTTTGAAAAACAGTTTACATTAGCAAATGTAACATTTTTGGTAAGGAATTGGAAATTGATTAAAATAAAATTGGAAAATTTACAGTATTCTATTTTAAAATGTTAACCAATTTATGAATGTTACCATTTAATTGAGTTATTTTTAAACCATTATGTTAAAATAATAGTTTTATTTTTTCTAGCATTGCAGATCTGAGTATTTGCCTAGGAACTACATTACAGATTGTTCCAAGTGGTAAATTGCCCCTTTATACCAAGAAACAGGGAGGCCGTGTAGTTATTTGTAACTTGCAACCAACAAAATTTGTAAGTTAATAGAAAAATATTTCAAGCTATAATTAAAAAAAAAAAAATAGTGTCAAAACACTGGCGAATGTGAGTGATATCAAGGAAAGCTAATCTGGAAGAAAGTTAGGTTGGATCATATAAAAATCTCTTCCTTATTCCTGTTCATTCATAACTCAAATTATACACATTTACATTTTTGGGAATTAAAGTAGAGACTAGAGAAGGCTCAAATCCAGATTTTAAATTTTCTTTTATATCTCCAACATTAGTTAAAGTGAAAATATTTAAAATTTAATTGAAATCAAGTTGTTTAAGGGTTGGTGCCATTAACAAATGCCATTTTGTTTGTCATGCTTATAATGTCTACACAACAATGAGAACACTTTTTATGGAAATGAATTACATTTATACTATTTTGTACATTAGTGTGGTCTCTTATGTTGGTTTGGTATTATTCGTGCAGATTTGAAGTTATAATCGAGATATTTTACCAGATTTTGAATGTACATGATCTATTATTAACAAAAAAAAAAATAGGTTGGCATTATTACAATAATCTAATATGGCTGCTAGCCTACAATACAAAATGGCAGATAAACCCCATCATTTGGGTATTCTACAAGATTTAAATTTACCTTTAAACATCATATTGTGCATTTTGTCTTTAATTGTTTGCCTTTTTCTTATACCTTAGTTGATTTACCTTATTAAATTAAAAAAGTGCAATATCACAGTATTTCACAGTATTGTTCAGAGTTTCTAGTACGCTTTAAAGGTACAAGTTAAACATGGTCACACTGTACTCGGCAAAAGTCTCGAAAATAGTTTAATTCAACCTATGCATCATATGTCAAAGTGGTAATGAACCTGTGAACTATAAAAACTATGTTTCTAAGCTAAAACTTGAGTTTGTTGAAAGGTTACTCGCATCTACAGAAACTTTATAAACTTGTGGCATTGACATGTTTGATTTACAAAATCAAGTCTACAGTTTCACTGCCGATGAACTTATAAATAAAAGTGTGTCATATAATCAAAATGCTACAGTAATGCTAATAATATTACAAACATTGAAAGAGATAAATTGCGCTTTGAAAAGGGAGTGTCTTCTGAAAATGTGAGATATACGACGAGGTCAAAAGGGTCACCCTTCTGTATCTTAATCTTATTATTCAGGTTCACAGTGCACACTAAGAGAACAAAATTTTGAAAAAAATGTGTCTTGTGTCAAGAAGATTGTGGAGAAGACTTACATGAGGCTTGCTCTACGAATATGGGCTTACAACTAATATTAATCAAAAAGAAGACTAATGATGATGTGCTTCGTGTAAGACTAAGTGCCCTAGTTAGTATCAATGACCCTCTAGCTGCCAGAGCTTTTGATATGAAATACCATCTCACATGTTCAATAAAATGTAAAAGAGACTCTGATAAAACAAAACAGGATGGAGAAGAAAATGTCAACTACGGTCATATCATATCAGGAACTTCTAGATATATTGTGTCAATCACTAACAAATCATATTACAGTGGACATGAATGATGTAAAAAACACCTACATTAACCTTTTGCTAGAAAATGGCTGCTTCCTACCTGAAAATCCTAAATTCAAGCAGTACCTGGAAAATATTTAAGAAGTTCATTTTAACAAGCCTTTGGATAGAAATAAAACTAACCAATTACTTTCTACAAAGTTCAAAGAAGAAGTGATATCAAATGTTATAAAATCAAGTGATGTTAAAAGTTAAAACTGACTTTAAAATTCTAATGAAGGCAGTCATAATTTTAAGAAGAGATATTCAACAGTCAGAAGAATGGAGATTCACTGGCTCATTTACTGACTACACTTTACATACTTTGGTTTATGCATTTTGCAAGCAAATAATTCAAGTAATTGGGGTGATTCAAAGTGATGGAATAACATCATATATAAATTGCAATGCCAACATCTTAGCTCAACACTTTGCCCAAGCCTATAAAACTGATAGATGTATCTCACAAACCCAAGCAAGAGGAAACTCCTTTATCATTTGGATAACCTACACAAAAATACATGATCTAAGAGTGATTTAGAAACTTGCTGTTTTTGGAATGACAATTACATACTCATGGTTTAAATTAGGAGGGATAGCCAGCACACTTACCTAGGTGATACTGGAGTAGAAATTGTTTAGATATAACACTAAAAAACACATTTTTAAGGACAAGCTTTCACTGTCACAGACAGCTTCATCAGGTCAGGAGAGTAGACTGATGCTTTTGATTGAACTGTAAGGTTGACTGTTTTTCAGTTATGACATCACTGTATAGATAGCAGCACTATCAGCACTGCTGCTATCTATACAGTGATGTCATAACTGAAAAACAGTCAGCTGTGGACAGTCAACCTTACAGTTCAATCAAAAGCATCAGTCTACTCTCCTGACGAAGCTGTCTGTGACAGTGAAAGCTTGTCCTTAAAAATGTGTTTATGTGTTTTTTAGTGTTATATCTAAACAATTTCTACTCCAGTATCACCTAGGTAAGTATGCTGGCTATCCCTCCTAATTTAAACCATGATTTAGCCTTGTGCTCTATACCACATAACCTCAATTACATACTCAAAAATTCTCAGTATAGAAGCCAGTATTGAAGAGGCTGTTACAAATGAAGTGAATTATGTTGGAGGTCTATGCCTATCATAATGGTTAATCATTACACAATTTGTATTGTTTGCATTAGATAACATTATTTATTTGGAGGCGACTTGTGGTAAGGACACACTGCATGGTACATTCAAGCAACAAGGACAAGGAATTTTTCACAACATATGACATCTATTGAATCACAAGTCAAATACTTTTTTGCTCATGACCACATTAACTATGCTCTGCTGCTTCCTTTATATATTTCAACAATGCAAGATTTTGACGCTATTATAAACTTTGTTAAAAGTGTTTTAAGGTAAAAAAATATGACTAATTAAACTCCTTGATGCCATTTTGCATTGTAAGCTAGACACCATATTGGATTATTATAAAACCGCCAACCTATTTTTTCTGTTGCCTTAAGGTATGTAAATTCATTATCAGGTGAAAGTGTGCTTTTAACAAACAATCTTCACGTAAAAACATAGTGTACCACACTACTTCCAACTACACGAGAGTAAATAATTTATTTTACCAATTGCATAACATTGTTATTTGAAGTAATAATTATATCCGAGATGCCTTTTTGATATCTTTAGGAATCTCAAATCTCGTTAATACCATAGGATTCAAGCATCCAATCCCTGGTAGAAACAATTCTTTCAAGATTGGTTCCTGTTATCACACTTTACACTGTTTTTTTTAACATTTACATTTTTAGTCTTAAGTTACTTGTTTCATATTTTTCTTAAATCTTTACACATATTTAGTTATGTTTATTTTTTATTAAATGCATGTTTGCTTTATTTATCCACAGTGACCCACATTGGTGGTTGCATAGTTTAATGTGTCACTCCTTTGTGTGAAACTGGATTGGTGCTAATTGTGAGATCAGGATTTGAATTCCTGTAAGGTGTATTGAGGATAGTTTTTCAAAAAACATTTCTCACTCTACCTCCATGCAATAGTGGGTACATTTACTCTTAAAAGTCTACCTTCCTCATTCTTAATCCTCAAGCATAATTAATGTATTCGTATAACCCGAACAGATACTGACAGAGTACTCTTCTTTCTTCCAACTCTGACTTCTTATCTAGTGTTTGGTGCAAAATTATTTAAGACCTAAACTAGAGAAAAGAGGGAAAGAAAATCTTTTTGTTTCAATCCCTCTTTTTTGTTGTTGTACCTTCTCCTATATATAGAAAAATGTGCCTCAAAATTGAAACAAGGTTTTCCTTAAAATAACTAGTTTTTATGTAAAATGAGTTTACATTTGTTTTACTATTATTCTCTCTTAAACATCCAGGACAGAAAGGCTGACCTAGTGATTCACACATATGTCGACGAAATGATGACCGAACTAATGCAGTTACTGGACCTGTCATTGCCAGAATATGACGCAGACAAAGATCCCACGAAACAGAAACACGATCCAGTTATTGAATGGACTATTGATCAAAAACAAGTCTCCACTATGAGAAAACTTTACGAGGCAAAATGTTGTAAGTCTACAAAGAAGAGATCCAGAGATACAAAATCACCCAAGGGTGAACCAATTAAGAGAGAGAAGAATTCACAGTCTGATATAAGATGTGATGTCATACCTAAAGTTGAGGCCAAATCCACTCTGTATGACTCGCACTTGGTAGAGTATTCCAGCAATGCAGACAGTCCATTAGTACAGCATAATGTATTTAATGATGGAAATGATACTTTAAACGTATCTGTGAAACAAGAATCTAATTCTGGAATAACTATACCTCAGCTTTGTGTAAATGTGTAGTAATGTATGCATTGTATGCCTGTTGAAGCTAAGTTAGATTGAAGTTGCCAGACTCTTTCATGCTAAGCTTTTGAAGATGCAAAAGAAAGAAATCTGGAGTAATTTGTTCTCTTATTATATAGTCATAAACTAATACAGATTCATCTGTACTTTGGCTTACAACTAGCAATGCCATCTAACAAGTGTCACTTTCAGCTTAATAGATGTTCCTAGTAAGCTTAGTCATCGATATTTTGTTTCTTTCTAACTTTACCAAAAATTTCATTTTCTCAAAGTTGTCTGTTCATAAATAGAACCAATTTAGTTTAAATTATCCTATGAAATGAATATAAGAGGCAAAACTATATAGTATTTAAGCACCATTTGACTTGCATGTAAATCTTTGGAACAAGTTAACTGTGCAAATCAAGGACTTAACTGCACCTTATTAAATTTACTAAGACTATTTCAATACATTTAAAGTGCCGTGTGTTCTAAGATGTAACAAAATTTCAACCAAAAAGTGATTTGGCAAGTTCTAAGGGTGTGCGACGTCTACTTTTTCAATTCAAAGTAAACTTGAATCAAATATATGAAATATACTCAAAGACGAATATTTTCTTTTATGCACTAAAATTACTTGGAAAATGTTTTATTGGACAATTTTAATGTATCGAACAGCTCAGAATGGCTATAATTGAACATAAATTGAGTATTTTAGCTGTCAATACTTTTATTGGCGGAGCTGTGAATCAAAGCCGATGTTTGTTTTGAAGCCAAGTCAGAGTTTCAAAGCTTTATGCACCCCTAGCAAGTTCTTATACCTGTAGTATGGTTAAAATCTCAACTAGGTGATCGAGTTGTCTTTTACACAACTTCCCCCACTTGTTATTAAAGCATAGTTAGAATAAAAATGCCATCAGAACTAGTACTTGTATTATGGCTCTATTCAATTTATATATAAGTTATATATCCCTATGTATAATTTTTTATCTGACTACAGCGAGACACTGGATTATACAAACTATATGTTTTTGACCCTTCTGAAAATAGAATCTGGCAGAGAGATTACAGACCGGACCAAGTTGCAGGACAATATTTTGTATTGGCTTACAAAGGGCCAGATTGATAGTCCACTTTGATACCAAACACAAGACACCTACCTACACATGAATGAAATGGGCCATTCAATTCGAGTCTAGGTAGGCAGTGTCTTGCATTTGGGTTTGAGCCGCATTAAGTCTAACTATGAATATTGCCCTAAGAGTTGACCAATTAATAACTTAGGTTTAGTTTTGATATAAATAGTATTGTAATTTATTTAATCAATCCATTTCAAAGAATGTAAAAGAATTTAATTAAAAGAATTATGCTATCATAACTTATAATATATGACTGGAATTGTTTATTGTAAGATAAAATTTGTAAAAATACACAATATTTTAATTTATCTTCATTGATAATTTAAAATCTTGTAATTGCGTGTATACTTCCTATAACCTTTCTCATCCCTAAAACCACTAATGTAATACTTGAGTATATAACCTGAGCGGGTAGTAAGCCACTGCTAGATTTTTAAATAAAATATAACTTAAATTCAATAATTACTGCTAAATCACCAGACAATAATGACAAAGGAAAGGATTACAATAATTGTAGCCTATCACACGTATCACGTGCTAAGATAACTTAATAATTCTTGTATTTATAGTCGTACAAATGTTTTTTTCTTCATAATTTTCAATCCCTCACCCATAAACACTCCTTAAGGACACACTGTGCACATAGCTTCCATTTGGTTGTCCTTTACCAAAGCTCTGAGAAACACTGCCATATCTTAAGAAGCACACAAAATAAAATATTTCTAATTTATAAAGCCCCATAAAAATGGTGAGACG
The DNA here is from genome assembly GCA_902151425.1 of Timema shepardi. Lineage (NCBI taxonomy): Eukaryota > Metazoa > Arthropoda > Insecta > Phasmatodea > Timematidae > Timema > Timema shepardi. Next base: position 46,586 of record CABFVX010003161.1, read on the forward strand.
CAATAAAGCAAAAAGTGTCATACAAAGATGGAATCGAGTACTTTTTCCTTTGATAGTTTAGATATGATTTACAAGGTTTTTGAAAAGTGAAATAAAACAAAATTGTTTTTGTAAAAAAAGATCTTTAAATAATCATGATGTTAAGAAATAATTAAGCAGAAATTTTGACCATGCTGCAATATGATAGTATTTTGTTGTAGAGTAAGCTAACATTAGGCTACAAAATTTACCGAGAATTTTAAAGCAAATATATAAGGTTTCAATAATAAATTTTAATTTGGCGTACATATATCAATATGTAAATAATTCTTAAACACCTCAGATAACATGTAATTTTGAATAAACACAAAATAACACCAAAAAGTGAGATTTAAAAACAAAATTTAAGTGAAAATAAAACTTTTTTACTATACTTAATGAATGCAATATTTTGGATGTTATTTATTATAGATATAGAATATGTATAAAATGCAGTAAGCACCAACAACTTTGGGGGTACACAAAAAAAAATAGGTTGAATAAAACTGCCTTAGAACATTTGACCACTGAATGGGGTTGAAATGGCATCTGACTTTAAATAGCTATAACACTCTTGTATAAGGATAGCAATACATTGGTATTATATTATTAAGCACATCTTACTACCCGTTTGGGTTATACGCACTTGCACTAATGTGTAATGATAGGGTGATTGTGAGATGAAATGGAGGAGCTACAGTTTAACGTGGAAACCGAACCGAACCACGGTGGAGGCCTGGCATTCCCCACATTCACAAGATGTCTTGTCAGAGGTGAAGGAAGGGTTTGGTAATCAGATAAATCTGTGTCGGGACAGAGGATTGAACCCCGGTACAAAAGTCCGAGACCTTACCCCTAGACCACCAGGTCACCTACCTTGGTATAGTTATTTTGTATAAACTATCAGTATACACCTTTATATATTCTAATGGGAACTATTAGAACTTGCTATGCTACAGTAGCCCCATGGATTCTTTGCTGCTGACTGACAGCTCACAGCTGACTTCTGACAGTCAACATTTAGGTATAATACCTAAATTCTGACCGTCAGAAGTGACAGCTGATAAACACATGTTTTTCTAGATTATATGGTCTTGCGTAGGGATACATAATTTGGTTTGGTAACTTTTCAAAGCTTTTAGCTGTCAGTCAGCACCAAAGAAGCCATGGGGATACTATAGTCAGAAATTGGTTTGACTTGACCAACCTTAACCCTTTTAGTGCCATGAGCCAATGTGATCGGCTCTGCCTTCTACCATTATAAGGATGGATGGACAAGATCCTGAACCCTCAGAGAATTTATCTATTACAATTGGTAGACAGTCTTTTTCTTTGTTATTTAGCAATCTTGGTGGTGGGGATGGTGTTATTTTACCATGTTTTGTAGTGAGACAAGTTTGGAGGCGAGTGACTTATTGTGCTCTATCAACAGTGATTTGTTGTTTATCAAGTGAAAGAGCTTGAGATATATATTCTTTTAGCTTTTGTGGTGTGGATATGAGGAAAGGGGGAAAGGAAGTAGCTTGCCAAGGTCAACCATCTATGAGGGTTAAGCACCAGAGAGGGAGTAGAGTATAAGGGATGTCAAACCTAGAGAGAACATTTAAGAGGTTTCAAATCTAGATAATATTTTGCAGTTTCATACTTAAAGAAAATTTATGCGGTGCCAAACATTGTTTTGTATTATTTTTTCCCTATGCAAATAATTAAATATAAAACACAAATTTGATGTAAATTAAAAATTTTGACATTTGATTTGATAAACATGCTATTCGTGGAAACTTCTATTTATTTTTGGTTTTATTACCTTTAGCAATGTTTTTTTTTAAAAACCGTGTCTTATTACTCGTTCCGGTTATACACCTATGTACTAATTACTCTAGTGTTAGGGATAAGGAAGATTGAGAGGTGTACCTGCATTTGTGTGGATAGTGTGGGGAACCTTTTAGGAAAAACACCTGGCTAAATTCAAACTAAATATCTCTTCACCTGCAGTCTAGTCTATTGCGAGAGTGGTGCCTTAGACCATGCAGCCACCAAAACAAGTTTTAATATTATCATAGCTCTAACAAGTCTTACCATATTAGTTTAGAAGTAAATATACTTTATATCTTATTCTAAAAGGTAATTTTAAAATTCCCTGTTCCGTCCCAAGATTTCAACTAATTTCCCATGCCTAATTATAAGTGTCACGAACCGATCTGATCAGCTTTGCACTAGTTCTGGCTTTACCCGATAGTTAAGGCAGCTTGTCTTACATTTTCAGGTTATATGCATATGTACTAATTATTCTAATATTAAAGGGATGAGAAGGGTTGAATTTAGAAAAAGTGTTCCTGCATTAGTGTGGAAAACCAGTTCAGAACCCCCCCCCAGTATACTCAACCAGAATTCGGCAATCTAGTTTATTGGGAGTGACGCCTTTTAACACGTGGCCACCAACGATCAGGATTGTATTATTTCACTATAACAAGCACATTCTCCTCTTATCATATGACATTTTATGCAGAAATGATAAAATAATCTGAAAAATTGCTTCATAAATAAATAAAGGTTTGATGATTTTTCTTGTACAACACCGTGAATAAAATTATGAAATAGAGCTACACCTGTGGGATTCTTCACACTCAAATTCCATTTAAGGCGTGTCGCTAAAAAGGTTAATTCAACCTACAGTTAAAATAATTTAAGCCCAGGAATAAGGTTGGAAGTAAAATCTTGCTCAAAACTAACTTATTAAAAGTTTATTGTAAATAACATGTTCATACAGAGCTTTTATTTCAGTGGAATGAATCTAGAGCTGTGAGTAGCACCAATACCAGGTCTACCATGTTTGACAGGCTTGTATGTAACACTGAACTCTCCTAGATAATGACCAATCATCTCGGGCTGAAACAATATGAACATTGTGTACACACCTACAAACTCTAAATAACTTTTACATCCATTACTGTTTTCACTACTGGCCTGCTAGGCCTGTCGTAGCTCCACATGTCTTATAATTTATCTTAAGACTAGAAAAGGTACAACAACCAGTCCCCAGCAGTCAATTTATCAATGTAAAAGGATAAATCCATATTTTCATCAGATAAATTTTTGGCCATGCCGAGAATTGAACACAAGACCTTTAGCTCAGTAGGCAGACACACTACCGACTGAGCTAAGGTGCTCGACTCAAACTCTTAAGAACTATAAATATTTATTATTATTATTTTTCTTATTACAACTACACAATTAAACCTTAATACCAATATGGGAGTCAACACAGAGATAGGAGCATAAGTACAAGTGCGAGAAGGATGGAAGTATTTTACTAAACTTGACAGGTTGGAAAGTTAATGATTACTGTGTAAATTCTCACACCCATTTTTAGACTCTTTCAGAATATGTTCACTCAAAGTAAAGTGCCAAAATCAATCAATCTCATGAAAACAGCCTAGTACAATAGGATTGTATCATAAATGCATTTTAATCTAATAGTGGTCTCAGGTAGGATTGTTGAATAATTCATTTTTAGATTTAATTTTTAGATTTCAGTCATAAAAGGTGTACCAAAATACAACTTAAACTGAGTGATCAACCGTAAAGTTACAAGAACAAGAAATTCATAAAATAATAAGTATACTAATTGACCACATAACTTGCATTAATTAAGTTAAAATCAAGGCTGTGGAGTCAGAGGTGTAACCAATTTTGAGTAACGTCGATAAAAATGTGAAGACCGACTTAAAAATAAATAATTATAATATAAATAAAATGATAGAATATTAGGAATATGGTAGAGCACAAATAAAAGTAAAAATACTAACACACATTTACTCACACTTTGATGCTAATATAGCATCTTCCTCAGGAAGTAGTAATTAGACACTTATTACTACTACTTCCTGAGGAAGATAGCATCGAAATATCGAAGTGTGTGTAAATGTGTTGTGCTCTACCATTTCCCTAATATTCTATCATTTTATTTATTACAAGATGTTCTTGCTCAATTCACTTTTTTCATACATAATATTATAATATAATAATATATGGTAAGTTATATGAATATACTATTTTAACTTGATAATTTATTTCTTAGGACCAATATTTGTAATTTGGATCGACAAATTTATTTAAATATAATTTCTCAGTGCCAAAGAAGCTTCCCATAAAGTCAATCCGTTACTACTAATTTTAATGTACATTAGCCATTTATGAAGGTGTCCGAGTGTGACATTAGAAAATAGAGGAGCTGGAGTGAAGTCAGAATATTCACGTCCAGACTCCACAGCCCTGGTTAGAATCATATACTGTATTGACCCAAATATAGTGAGCCTTTTCTCCAAAAATGTACTTCAGAAAACTGTATGATTGTATTATATGGGCAACCTTACATTTTTTACTGAAAAGGTGGATTCCTCTAGAGGTCTATTTCGTAGAATACTAGCTGGCAGGCTGTGTGTGCCTAGTAATAAAATCAAGTTCAAAAAGAGGATTTCCACCCTTCAATGTCATTCTATTGGTAATTCAATAGTTCAGTGTTATGGCAGATCTGTGAGGGATTGTGTTAATAAGAAGGCTTCCTCTGTGTTCCAAGTAAACAAGGGAATGAGAAGAAGCCAATATGAATTTTGAATTTCAGAGCAATATGAGAGGCACAACACATCAAGAAAACATTCAGAGGGCTTAACAAGGCTGTCAAAAATTTTTTACCTCTAGATATATTCAAGACCATTATATTTTTCTTGTAGAACACCTTCAAAATTATAGATTCATATTATTTGCGAGGTTGTAATATATTTGGACTAATTATGATAAATTATTAAAAAATAAAATAAAAATCTGTTTAAGAGATACAGTAATCTCAAATAAATATTATGAATTTTTAAAACAAGCACATTGAAATCTAACATATAAGTCTTTAGAAATCAAATTACCTTAACTTCCACTTGGTTGAAGGTCTTGCCATTGTACACGCCCACAATGCTGCCGACCATTTCTGGGACAATGATCATATTACGCAGATGTGTCTTTACAATCTCCGGCTTCTCATTGGGTGGTGCCTCCTTTTTGGCCTTCCTCAATTTCTTGACAAGTGCCATGGGCTTTCTTTTCAAACCCCTAGAAAAGCGGCGGCGGGCACGAGAGTGCATCAACTCCATCAGTTGTTCTCTACAAAATAGAGTTGAAACTAGGGCTTATGATTGTTTGTTTAGGTAGATAAAATAAAATTCTACATATGTCAAATGCAACATAACAATTTTCTCATCTTAAATATAACTATATACATTTTTGGCAATACTATATTGATCAATGGCATTAAGAAATCTTTTTCGACTTCATTGCCACACTTACAAAAGTATACCAAACATCCCTATCCAGGCCACTTCGTTACACCCTATCTCTTTCAGGTTTATTCTAATGATACCCTCCCATCTGCGTCTTGGTTTTCCCAATGGACTCTTCCATTCGTGCTACATGTCCAGCCCACCGTAATCTGCAAGATTTGACTATCCTAACCATGTGTGATGAGTAAAGGGTATGTAATTCACCATTTTGTAACGTCCTCCACTCCCCAGTATTTACACCTTCTTCTGGATCAAATATCTTCCTAAGCACCTTGTTTTTAAACACCCTAAATTTTATTTTCATCATGTAAAATGAAAAACAATGTTTCACAACCACAGAGAAACCAGTAAAACTATTAGTTTGTTGGCAATAAGCAGACATATTTAAAAATATGTCATTTTATGACAATTGCGATGGAAATTGAATCGCACCAAAAGCTAGTTAATTTTAATGCAATCAGGAGAAATGTAGGTTAATGATTGATGATGTTATAGGTATTAGAATCGATTATAGGTACAACTGCTGTGATTGAAATCATATAAATATAGCAGTCTTACTACCCGTTTGGGTTGTACGCTAAGTATTAGTTAAACTAATGGGTTATGAATGGGAAAGGTTGAATTTAGAGGAAGTGAACCCACATTTGTGTGGAGAGTGGAAAACCATTTAGGGAAAAAAACCATCAGTTCACCCGACCGAGATTCGAACCTCGATCTCTCCACCCTTGGCACACTAGCTCAACAAGAGACCGGTGTGTTAGCTAACTACGCCACCAAAGCAGGTTGAAGTGATTACTTTAACCATAAAGTCACATTTGATATAGGCCTACAGTATAGTCACAGCATATTAGTGAAAAAAAAGTATAGCAAAATTTTGATTAAAATGGCATAAGTTAACCCACTCCATAATTTTTGTTTAATAAAACGCCAAAGGTCCTTTTTCAAAATGCCACCTTTGGTTTAATTCTGTTCTTTAAATGCTCACACTGGCATGTCGAGAAGCTGATCCAGATCAACACCCCTAAAGGTGAATTTCCTGAAGGTCCTTTTCTTCTTTTGGGTTTCTTCGACCTAGAAATATAATTAATCTATCATAAGGGCTTATTTGAATAAATGAAACTGTTGGGAGTAATGGAAAGTTGGGTTGTATTTGTATTGATCTAAAATGGCAAACCAGACCAGCTAAATTAAGTGCTGGTGACAATGAACAAGCAGTTTTCAATTATGTTTACAAAATATTATTATTATTAGCACCGCGTCTTACTACCCGTTCGGGTTATACGCACTTACGCTAATGTGTAATGGTAGGGTGATTGTGAGATGAAATGAAGGACCTACAGTTTAACGTGGAGTCCTGGCATTCCAGATATTCACAAGATGTCTTGTCAGAGGTGAAGGAAGGGTTTGGTAATCAGATAAATCTGTGCCGGGACACCGAGGAGTGAAGCCCGGCCGCCAGCACAGAAGTCTGACATCTTACCCCTAAACCATTTACAAAATTCAAATTGTATTTTTAAACTAATATAGTGTATGGCTCAAAGTTCCTTGGGCATAATTTATGTTTAACACATGTCAAATGAATGTTTGTTTTAGGTGCTAATTACTGTCATTTGTTATGTTCATTAACTCTTTTGCTGTGTTAATCGGATACATTCGATCTCAGCATTGTAGCCATTGACTGCAGAAATCGACTTTACCTCACGGCGTGTAAACTTTATCTAACTTTGCTGCGAGTCGGAAATAGCTACAAGTGTGTTAGAACGCTGAAATTTTCATACTAGCATGCCTGTGCACCTCTGACATCTGGTGTTAGTTTTAAGAACTGTCAATTACTGATAAATCATAACAATAGTAGCGATTGTTTACATCTGCATTTCACTACTTGTAGCACACTTGCAATATTTATATGGCAGAAAACATTGTTGAGGTATATATTAACATAGTAATATTTGTTATTTTTATCCTGTTATTCTACTGTGTTAGTAACATTTAATTTATGAAATATGAAGGGTAATAAATATAATATTTGGTTAATATGGCAACTAAAAAATTCAATAATACAGTGAGTTTTAAAATTAATTTTCAAAAGTTTCCTTTCTATTACATAAGGCTAATATTAAGCCTGTCAAATTCTCATTTAGCGATTGGTTCACTTGTGGGTTGCTAGTAAAAAAAAGAATGGTTCTGATAGCAGAATAACATTGCAGTTGGGTAAAATGTGACACTTAAAATTTTATCGATATAAACATATATTATGCAATTTATAGACAACATGGTGCTTAATTTCATATATAAAATGCATTACTAGTTGAAAATCACATTATTTGAACATAATCATGATCATGCAAATTTTCAGATCTTGAATTTTTGACATAGTTAGCATTTCTGAACATAAGTAAAAAACTAAATACACAGCACAAAGGTTAAACTAATGTCAACCTCTAATTCATTTTTCTTACAAGATCGTATTTATGTGCCAAACTTTAGTGTCCTTTCTAGCTATTTGCGGAAAGCAATAGGAAATTCCTAGTACATATTATGCTTTCTACCTGATTGTGGGGCAGCACTAACCCAGCCGAAGGGCTGAGTGCATACCCAGCTCCAGATGGAGAGGAAGTACATCAAAACAACCTTAAATTTAATGAGTGATGAATCAATCTTTATTATTAGTAATCTACATGGTTTACTCTTGATATCTCAGGAATTCTTGAAACGTTTGAAATGTCTTGTCGTTTAGTAAAATTTGCGTCAATTATTATATTATGGCTTATAGAAATAAGATAATATCATTACTAATTTTATTTGTGGATATTTAGTTTAAGTATGGCCCTATAGAATGTAGAACTGACATTGACCAATTTAGGTTAAGGCAGGTACTGCATTGGGATAAAATGTTGCGTTTAGGCTCATAGGAAGCATTCACTATATATTTGTTTATAAAAGTCATTAACAAAATCAATGAAAAATTATTTTATAGTATAAATAAGTGATCATTACAACATGCATAAGTATAGTTGAGCCGTATTTAAGTTCATAAATAATGCTTAATTCATTAAACTAAACACAATGAAATTGAAAGATGATTACATAGAAATATTTAAAAATTGTATCAAAACATAAAATAGAATGATGTATTAGATAAATACAGAAATATATTGAAATAAAATTTATATACCTCTGCCATGTTGTTGCTATATTACCGAAGATTGAATTTTCAACCGCATTTAGTTTCCGGCGCTAGTGTAATCAAAGTTCGTCATGATGGCCAACGATTAAAATATTTTGTTTAGAGATATAGCCAAATTATTGAAAATAATATAAACATTAGTTTTAATAGTTATTATTTATCTATATTGACAAAATATTTAAGTTTAATAGTAATATCAGAATATAAATTTTAACGTATTTAATATAAAATATAATATATACAGTGACTTATTTAATTACTTATTATTACATTGTATAAACTGTAACAACATCCACATATTATCTTTTGTAAGAAAAATTTAAATAAGAAAAATATTGAATTAAATACATATTTGCTCCTACAACATGTATAAGGAAATGTTACATTGTTAGTCAATGAATACTAAGTATAACAAAAATATGTTTACAGTTTTTGATATTTTTTTCTTTTAACTTTGAAGCTAATACCTCAGGGCCTATCTAATAATGAGTATGAGTCTAATATTTTAGATAATAGTTGTTATACTATATAGTGTGTTGATTATTAGATTAAAAGTGTTTGATTAATTTGAATAGGCTTGGCTTACTAGTTAATTTGTGAAATATATAAAGATGTGTGCTTATGTAAAAGTGGTTCTTGATCATTTATTATTTCCCCTTAACAGAATGCCATCTTAGGAAATTTTGAGGACCCCCCTTCTCTCTCTTTTTATTTATCCATAACAATGATTACCATCCACTCAAAATGTAATAAAAGTAGTTCCATGATGTTAGCCCGCACTCAGGCTATACCTGCTGAGTGGCTACCAAATTGTTTGGTGAATTAGTGCCAACTCTTACGGATAGAGGGTGTAATGGAGTCGGCCCAACGACGCCTACAGCCATTAAACTCGGCTTTCTATACCGGAGCCAACACTATTTTAATCGAGTAGCTCCTTATTTATCCATATTAGGCCGAGTTGAACCCATTCCCAGATAATCTGGCAGTGCCGGGAATCAAACTCGGAACTTCTGGGTTCGTAGCCAGAACCTCTGACCACTAGACCACAAAGGTGTCCTCAAATTGTAATGATATCTACATGGTTAGAAATTGGGGATTATACTGAAATGTGAACATTTTAAACTTGGAAACAGATGCAAAGATATATTCTGAAAATTGAAAAATGACACCTGGACATGGGAATCGAAATCGGGACCTTCGGCTTAGTACGCCAATGCTCTTACCACTGAGCTATCCAGGATTTGTGTCCCATACCCATGGTCATTCTTCACTCATAGTTTAAGGCAGAGTCTAAGATGGACGTGCGGAAGTCGTCAGCTTGTAAACATGTGATTATCTAAGATCACAGCCATCAGACAACGCAGCCATTAGCGACTCGGTAGTTGGCATTTTTGCAGCCATTCGACAATTATATGTATAATTGTACAGGGTTTGCATATATTGATGAAACAAATAGCCGAAACTATTGTTAATGCATTTTAGTGGGGATAGTCCCTCATAGATATCATATTATGAAAATTGAAAAATAACACCTGGACACTTGGACCTTCGATAACTGGATAGCTCAGTGGTAAGAGCATTGGCGTACTAAGCCGAATGTCCCGGGTTCGATTTCCGTGTCCAGGTGTCATTTTTCAATTATCAGAATATGATATCTATGAGGGACTATCCCTACTAAAATGCATTAACAATAGTTTCGGCTATTTGTTTCATTCAGATGCAAAGATGTTTGTAAGAAAATTCCTGGTAAGAATTAAACAAGGTAGACAAAGAGCATAAGCTGCAAGATGGGATGAGATGGGATCATTATGGTTATACAGCAATGTTTCCCAAACATTTGTCAGTTGTTTACACACCTTTCAGGGTAATGAGCTTAACAACTTACTCCTTCCAGCTCTTTCATAAAAATTAATAAAAAAAAGATCTGCTATTTTATTAAGTTTAAATGGTTGTTACAAATTTTAATTAAACCATAGTGGTTTCCTAACAAAATTTTGCCTCCTGGGTGGCATAATGAAGTAACTTAAACTCTGATTTTGATTGGAAGAACAGTTTAGAAAATACAGACATTTTTGTGGGTCAATATTGCTAACATTTTACTTTATTAATAATAATAGGTATTGATAGTAGCCTATCTATTAATTGTAACAGTTGTAGATCATGACTTGGCCTAAATTAAAACTAATTTTAGTAACCTTTGTAGCTGTAAGATAGTGTTCTTCTTACCACAATCATAGCCGGGTAAGGGCAGCGTAATTCTTAGCAGTACCATACTAATGGCTTGAATGTTAGCCAGGGGGTCAATAAAATCATCCCGGTTGCAAGACCATCCAGTAGGTCCTAGAGAGCATTGAGTACCTGAGCTGAACAGAGCTATAATAAAGGAAAGTCTTGACATCCAAGATTACTTGGCAACTACCACATATCTAAATTGACTTTGTAAAATTAGATATTTCAGAATGATCTTTAAAACATCCATAGTCAAATATAATAAATATTTCAAACCCAAATAACATCCTTGTCATAGAAATTCAAACTATTTATTTGTAAAATTTGCATTATTTAATTACTCTTCTTTATTAATTTAGAGTACAACCATGTAGTCATAAAATAATTTTCACACTTACCTGATTTTATGTATTCTATCTGGTTGACATTGAATTCTTAAACAATTTTTTTTACAGTTTTTTTCACTTGTTTTCATTACAGTCAGATCTAAGATATAATGGCCACAGAGTCTACAATGGAACATTCAATTCCTTTGGATATATTGGATGATTTAAGCAGGTTAGTGAGTTTGATAGCATTATTTAAAATTGATGAATCTTCTAGCTCCTATACAGTCATTAAGGTTCTTACTGGAGGTGCACTACCCCCAATCTACTCAATGTTTTTCAGTGTATTCAGTATATCCTCTCTGACAAACTCTTGTGAATTAGTTATTTTCATGTTTGTCCCATGGTAGAGTATTATTGTTAAATACCCTTACTTACTACAGTTATTTCATTGGGTAAATGGTCGATATTTGTAACTACGATCTGCACAGGCTCAGGTATATAAAACCACAATACTCTGGAAAAAACCCCTTTGTCATTTAAGTAAAAGTAAATAACCAAAAGGCTTGTCTTGGTATGTTGAGAGTAAGATCACAGACACTTGTAACCTGGTTGCCAGAAAAAAAAAATGCTGTAACCAGGTTGCCAGGAAATGTTATGTTATGAGAGACCCAAAGTCACGTTTGCGACTAAGTTACTGTCACTAGTCAGTTGTGGCCTAGTATTGCTACCTGTCTATGAAACAAGGCATTATGCGCTGGCGTTCTGGTCACGGCGACCAAGTCGCAAGTTTGGCTGTAGCCTAAATTTAATTTTTCATATTTGTATATATAGATAAAGTGCATATTTTTTTTAGTAACTATGCTAAAAGTTAGTATTATTTGAAACAATTTGACATTCATGTTTTCAGTCGATTCATTATTAATGTGCCAGAAGAGGAACGTAAAGACTTGATTCGAATATGTTTTCAAATTGAGCTGGCACACTGGTTCTACTTGGACTTTTACTGCACTGAAGAAAACAAGCATCTCAAAACATGTGGCATGAAGGATTTTGCTGCCCACACATTTAACGTAAATAAAACATGTTTTTGATCACTCCTTTGAATTTTCTCATCTCTCAGACTATTGAGATTGATCTGGTGGTTATTATCCATCATCATTAACTGTTTTCAGCTTGTGACCGGGTCACTTTAGTAAAATGCCTCCATTTTCCTCTTTACTTCCACCATTCTTCCTCAATCATTAAACCAAAATCCCCATCAATGTAATATTATTTTGAATCGTGCATTAATGTAGGTGGCAGTGTATTATAGAAGACACCATCCACACACTTGTGTTATGCACCTAAATCATTAAATAATTTGTTAACCCTGCAATTATGAAGACGAAATCAAGTATTCTAGTTCTTAAAGATAATCTTATTCATGTTATATCTTGCTACTTAAGAGGACCTAGATTTCCTTCACTATTTTTCTTATTGTTCTCACCATACTCTTATCAAGATTATTTCACAATATTTGGCATCTTCTTATTTCCTTAAAGCACTCTTCCTTCTTTAATCTATTCCATTCTTCTCCTCTAACTAAAACACTTTCTGTTATCTGCTCTTCCCATTCCTTTCCTGGCCTACCTCTCAGTATTTTTCCTACCTACTTCATTTCCAAATTATTATTTTTTGCATCCTTTCTTTTTCCATCCTCATTACATGTCCTTACCATCTCAGTCTTGCTTCCTCTAATATCTCATCTACTCCCTGTACCCCTGTTACTCTACAAAGGGTATTTCAGTGATTTGGGTTGAACTTTAGTCCAATTTTCATAGGAAGAACAAGTTAGAAGAATACAATTTTTTGTGGCCAATATTGATAATGTTTTACAATATAATTAATGTTATATTTATAATATTTATCATTAGTGACATTCACGGATCCCATGGCTTGATGTATGAATACGTGAAAGTAGAGATCTAGTAACTTTTCTTGTTGTCTTCCTATGAAAATTGGACTGTTGTATGAGTGAAAGTATGGTTCCACAGTCTTAAAATGCTACTTAATCACCCATAAATAATAATAAAACACAATATTACGATTGAAATCATGTTGTGGTTATAAAAATTACAAACATTCTCAATATTTTTGAATAATTTCAGCATATTCCATTTCTGCGAGTCCACTTCAAGAACCTGACAGAAATTTTGGACAAATGGCGTGAGTACAAGCAGTCTGTCCCCACATATGGTGCCATAGTTCTTAATGAGGACATGTCACAAGTATTATTGGTACAAAGCTACTGGTCACGATCATCTTGGGGATTCCCCAAGGGAAAAGTAAATGAGGAAGAGGACCCTTCGCATTGTGCTGTAAGGGAGGTGAGCTAATCTTTGGTATATTGAAGGAGTTGGGACTGGTTTTATAAACAACTTAATACTTAAGTGCCATAGGCACAATTGTTTTATTTAAATTCCTATTTAATGTTAGTGTAGTTTTTTAAACATTTTTCCAGTCCAGAATTTTTCTTGGTATCATTTTAAGACAAAAATAAATTTCTTGAAACCTTATTCTTGCTATGAATATATCAATCTTAATTGATTTTTAACCACATCTAAGGGCCTGCAGATATGTTAGTTAGAATAATACTTCTGGTAACTACTTCAATTTCAAAATAAACATGTTTTTACTCATATTACAATCTGATATTTTGATTGTGTAAATAGTAAATACACGAAAATTACATCCAGACTGAGACGTAAAACCTTAATTGTTCCGCTTTACGCGCCGACTGCTCTGCCTACTTATCTATCTGGGATATCCTGATTTGTATATCTATCGTTCATCTATATAAATCTCAGAGTGTACATACTGATGCAACTAAGTGGTAATACTCCATTTTCTACACGAGGTCACTCTAATACAGGACCATGACTTTAAACTGCAAAGATAAATGTTTTAGCCCACGGTAAGAATATTACATTTTATCAAATATGAGTAGATGCCAGATAGCTTGATCTTTAGAGTAATTAACGGGCTTAGCCGGACGAAAAGGGTTCCAGTCCCCAGCCAGGTGCAATTTTTCTATATTTATACCTACACTTATTCATATTAACCTAGTTACTAGCATTCCTATTGTTCATCTTATCATTTTTACTCAAATATTGTTATTGAAAACCACCTGTATCCTTACTCTGAAATCACTCATTAGCTTTTAAAGAAATCATCAGTAAAATGACCCACTTCGGTGGCCGCATGGACTAATGTACTACTCTCCAAATAGACTAGACTGCTCAAGACGGGGAGATTGGGGTTAGATCCCGGTCGGGTGTTCTGAGGGTGGTTTTCCACTCTTCCTCCACACAAATGTGTGTACACTCCTCTAAAATTTAATCTTCCTAATCTATAACATATTAGTTTAATTAGTATAAAGGTGTATAACCCGAAAGGTATGATGTGGTGTTAACATAAACCAGTAAAATGCTAAACAAGATGTAAGTAGTCCAAATCCTTCATATCTCACACATCTTTGTGACATCATGTTAATGCACAGTTATGTTGGTGTCAATTCTAGTTACAGTCTCATTATTGTAGAATTTTAGTTTAGTATTCTTTGTTTTGTAAATTTGGAGTACAAATGAATCAGAGTTCCCTCTAAATGTAAGTCTTGTTGCTCCTTTTATGTTAATTGTTTGAAAATACACAATAATTTACTAATCAAAACAGGAAGAATATGAGTGGTTCAGAATTACTTAAAATCAGTAGGTCTCAAGTGTGCTCAATATTTGGAAATATAAACCTTAAATTATTTAACTTGAATTTTTGCCAGGTACTTGAAGAAACAGGGTTTGACATCAATAAGTTGATTGACCATAATGAGTTCATTGAATCTGTAATAAATGAACAAACTGTGCGACTGTACATTGTATCTGGAGTACAGTCAGACACAAAGTTTGAGCCACGCACACGTAATGAGATAAAGAGCGTGGAGTGGTTTAGTGTAGCAGACTTGCCATCATCCAAGAAAGATGCAACTCCACGAGCTAAATTTGGTGTGGGTCCCAACGCTTTTTTTATGGTGGTACCATTCATTAAGTAAGTATAAAATTAAAAGTATTACATGTGGTTAACTTAAATTAAAGCATGCTATTTGAACATTTTATGTTCTTTTTACCTTCTGATGCTTGTTAAATAGTACTGTATGGTTACTGTACAACTTTTTGCAATTTCATACACTTTGTTAATGAAATAGTGGGGCAGGTATGTGTAGAGTACAATTTTCAAAGGAATGATCTTTTATAAAATATAAACTTTTGTGTGGCCAACATTGATAACATTTCACTATTTTATTATTTATTCTTATTTTAGATACATATTGATACTATATTTTTCCTAAAAAGAAAGATATTATCAATACATCTAAAATGACACTAATAAAATAGTGAAATGTTATCTATCAATGTTGACCTAAAAAAACAAGGAAAAAGACTGTAAGAAATGTCAAGAATGAGATGGGAGGAGTAGTGAGCAAGTGAGAGAAGAAGAATGGAAACAATTAAAGGAGAATGTATAACCCAAACAGGTAGTAAGATGTGGTGCTAAAAATAAATTAAAGGGGGAAGAATGGTGAACGGATAGAGGAAGATGGAAGCATTTTACTAAACTGACCTGGCCACATGCTGAAAACAGATGATGATGATATTATTTATCAAAAGTAGAGGTATATAGATCAAGTGACTTGACAGTTGAGTATGTTAAAGTAGATCTAGTAACTATTAGTTGTCATATGAAAATTGGACTGAAGTATTCTTATGACTGCTAAAATATGGTCTTCATTCCTTCAAACATTTTACCATGCTGTGTATTAAAAGGTTAAGATAATTATAAATTGGGTATATAATAAATCTAGATTATAGCTTTTTTTTAATATCGTGAGATATATTCTTAATTGTGTGGTGTATGTGAATGCATGAAAGGTTGTCTTATTTGTTTCTGTTTCCCAGACGTCTGAAGCGGTGGATTTTTGAGAAACAACAAAAAAGAGCTCAAAACTCAAGGGGGCATCGGCACAAGTCAGTGGGCGACGTAGATTTCAATCAACCCAAGAACAAGAGGCAACAGTTTGCTTCAGCCATTCAAGTCAGTTCTGTTTTTCATCTTGTCTATTTGTGTTGACATAACCACAAGAGTCAAAAGCCATGTCTTCTTTAACTCAACCTTACATTGAAGACGTCATTTTCCCAGTTTACAGTCCAATTTTCATAAGAAATATCTTATCTGATGGCTATAAACATTACTAAATCTACTTTTACATATTCATATATGATCTTCAACTGTCACTTTTGATAGATATTATAAATACCTATAAAATAACACTAGTAGTAAAGTGAAATATGACTGGCCTCTTGGTCAACATTTCTTTCTACTAATCTAAAGGTCCCAGGTTTGGTTCCTAGCGGTACCGTAGGTATTTTTCCCTGAAAGAAGAATGTTGTTCCTATGGTTAACCATGGTTTGTTTAGGTAAGCTCAAGTTAGGTTTAAGATTTCTATTGGCACAACATAATCATTATCATCACATCATCTCAACGGGGTTGTCCAACCCCACCTACTAGGTTACTACATACAGCCAACGCCAGTATAAAGCCAGAAATATCAAGCTGACAAACCCTGGTGGTATTAGAAATATTAATATACATAGTAAAATGTTATCATTACATGACATCCATAACTGTTACCAGCCTGTGGTCTGGGTCAGTTTATATTCAAGCCCAATATTTTCCACTATCGGCTTGCAAGGCCTGTGGTAGCTTAATTTGCCTTTTAATCTAACTTAAAACTAGGACAGGCACAACATCCAGTCCCCAGATGTTAATTCATTAATGTGAAAGGGTTAACCCATATTTGTAAGTCGTATAAAATGTTATCAATATTGGGTGTAAAAATATTTGAAAGGTACAGGGTATAAAGGGCTAAGGTAACATTACACACATTTTGCAGAATAACTTTTATATCTCACACTTCATAAGGATCCCAGCAAACACTTTTTTTTTAAATTGATTTAAATGACAAAGTTCTTTTTTTTTTACTATAAACATGTATTAGAAAGTGTTCATGGTTATGTAACAGATGGCAGCATAAATTCACTTTGAGTTTTTTCCCTTTACCCTTCATATTTTTGTATTTTCTAATAGGTTCCCCTTACCAAATTCCTACAGTAATTTTAGCTGCTGATGGTTTAGTTTGCGATTTGTGTTTTGGAATCTCATCTGAGAAGAACGTTTTCCATGTTACCGGAAGAAACATTCTGGTGCTGTTTCTCATCTTCCATACACAGCCTCCATCTCCATTAATTATTTCATTGTTAACCTTGTGTTGGATGGTCTACTAGGAGATTTTTATTTTTTTATTCTACTCCACATATTACAATTTTTAATACACATCTATAAACTCAATATAAATAATTCACTGCAACGATATATCACACAATAGCATGTATTGAATAAACCTGAATTGTATTTATCCAAATATAGGCGGAAATGCAAGAATTTGAAGCATTACGGCAGCAGCACCAGAAGCAAGGAACAACGTCCCCTCCACGGAATATTCTTCGCAAACAGGAAGGCAACAATAGAGGAAGTGGACACAAGCCTAATTTCAAGAGACAGCTCTTCACAGGCCAAGCGGCAGTATCTTCAAGTTTGTGAACTTTTTATTAGTAATATTTTCAGAATGACAATATAAACCAAACATACCATTTATTTTACAGCTGTAGCATATCAATGTACTACATAATTTTAAACCGCAATAGCTTTGAATAGAGAGAAAATATTGGGCAGATTTTCAGAAAATATATTTTATTTATTTCCCTGTAGCTGAAGAAACGTTTTTTTTTTCTACAAAACTAGATTAAATATTTTTTTAAATGTCGCCTTTCCAATCGAAGTGGTTCTGCTTGATGTTAGTAAAATGCTGAGATAAAATCTTGATGGCCAGCATAAACATAAAATTAAAATAATTAAATAGACTTAACATACTAGAAAAATAAAACCTTGTTTTTATTGGTATAGATTCGGGTGTGATTTAGTGTTTATGTATACATGCCATATTATTTAGTAAGGGTCTTAATAGTCTTTGCTTCCATATTCTTATTATGATTTAATAAATTCTGTTAGAATTTTAGATTTTAATTTTTTAATAAAATAAGAATCTTGGCTCTTTGACAAGAATCAGTTTCAAATCCAATATTAAAAAAATTGGCATCAGATACTTATTTTAGATTAAACATTGAAATGAGGATAGAAGGGCAAGGCCTACACACTTAGTAGAAAACAGTAGGCCTCAAAGTTCACAATTAGAAACACAACAAAACACCTAAGTATGAAATTTTCAGTGAACATAAATCGAAGTTAAACAGGAAAGAATGTAAGTAGAGGGAGTAGATGAGATAATAGAGAAAGTAAGACTGAGATGGTATGGTCATGTAATGAGGATGAAAAAGGAGAGAATGACAGAACAAATTATGGAAATAAAGTATTTAGGAAACAAGACCGAAAGGGTGGCCAAGAAAGAGATGGGAGGAGTATATAACAGAAAGTGTGCAAGTGAGAGGATAAGAATGGTGGAAGGATAAAGGAAGATGAAACAAAAACGGCATGTTTTATGCATTGCTAGGTTAAAAATTTTGGTTTTATTCATTGATAGAGAACATCCATAAACATTTAATGTAAACCTTGGAATGGATTTCAATTAATGTACCCATTAGCGTGTCATGAAGTATTGCCAGGGTAAACAGCATTAGTTTAAACTTTAACTATGAATTGTTCACACCCCTCAGTAGTAGAATTCTCATTGGTCAGGTATCGAGGGGAGTACATTCCCGTGTGAGACATGCAGAGCAGAGCATATGTATGATTGGTCATATAGGGTCCAAGTGGGTGAGAACATATCACAGGTACGGTTTTAACAAAGTCTGTTTCCCTTGCAACACTCCACGATACGCCACTGAATGTACCATTATTTGTACTTGGTACATTCTAGCCCACTCATGGTTTAAGTGTTTTATTCTATAGGCTTGCATTTTTCTTTCGCTCCTTTAAATATCATAGTTAGGTTATTTATACTACCACACAATAATGTACAACTACCTGTTACCTACTTTTATTGTAAATTTAATAAAAACGTCATGCCAATTTCCAGGCATTTCTGTCAAATCATATTTCATCATCAGCTATTACAATCTCTACTTACTCTTTTCAACAAAGCACCATATTTCAAATATAACCATTATATAACATCATGTCGATTTTAAATTAACCCTGCAAAGTATTCATATCAGGCTAGCCACCAGTTGACCTTAACAATTACTCAGCAAACACATTACTATTAATTTAGTATCAATTTCTTAACACCATTTATTATGATTAAATAACCTGATTCGTGGTAAGTAAAATGATTGGATTTTGTTAAATAAAAAGTTGAATTTTGATATTATAAGTCAGTAAATAAAAGGCATTTGTCATCTAAAAATGACAAAATCTACTCAAACTAAATGGTACAGTGATATAAATAGAAAAAAATTACTGCTAAATGTCAAATTCTTAAATTTTAAATATTTGCCTTTGGTCTCAATATGACTGCAATAATAGCCAAATCAAACATAAATTTTTATTCTTCTTCTTTACCAATATTCTTTGGTAAAGGGAAATATTTTTTCTGTACTGGAAACTTTTATTTGTTAGAGGAATGTTAAGAAGAAAATTATGACAGTGCAGTTGGTCATATTTTTTCTGGTAATATCAGGCAAAGAACAATGTCATCTGCTACTAAGTAAAACTGTGAATAGTTTGGATAATATCATTAATTCTCATTAAAATCAACATAATTGACTATTATTTGTCGTCACTTTCATGAAAATATTCAATTTTATTTTATTTTATGTGTGTACAAGACATTAAAAAATGCTACAGTGAACTTTAAAAAAAATTATATTAATTTTAATGTCCTAAGTAATAGTTCATAAATATATCTCATGATATTTCATTTTCCTTACTTATAACTTAAATTAATGTAATTATTATTATTTTCAGCCGAAGAAGAAAAACAACGTATTAATCGACATCAGCTTCACACTACTGCCAATACGGCGCTCACAAATCAAGTTCATGGCATCACTACAAATAATGCCAACAGTCATAAGAACGAGTTTCACTTTAGTGCTCCATCGTGGCTCGGTTTTAAGTTTGACCGCAAAGCTATCATGGCTTGTTTGGATTATTAAACCAACACTTTAATTGACGGTAATACACAATTGAAGTGACGCCTCAAGACTTCACTGCCATATGCTTGACCAGCAATTTTATCTCTACTGTTAAAATAATCATTAATGTTGTAATTGCAGATTATTTACTCTTATTTATGGAAGAGGGTGTATAAAAGAGGGAAGGATACAAATAAAATAGAACAAAAAATGTGAATTTTGTCATAAAAAGAGGAGAACAGTTTATTTTATACTATATTATTACTACTGAACAAAGGTGTGCCTCCTGAAAAAAAATCGGTCGTTAGAGCTCATTTCCTTGACCTAGATATCATTCTTTTAATCAAACTATCACTTTGAAAGACTTGAAATGTTTCAGTCAAGAAAAAAATACTTTTATCATTCAAGACCATATCAGTGCTCCAGTGGTTTCAGAGTTTGTAGTTTGACCTGAAATACAGTGTGTAAAATATTATCTTCATATTTATTTAAAATATGTTATTGTTTTAAAATACTTTTAGGATTGCTATAACCTTGGAGCACAACTATTATTAGACTATTCATACTATTTTTGGAATATTATAATTTTAGTGTAGTGTGCTTGAAACAAAGGTGTCCATTTTCTTTATATGAATAAGATGATTTTTAACTTAATGTTTTATTTACATTTGTTATATATTTTGTATTTTGAAATGTAGATAATTAGTTCTTGGACATTTCCAATGTCAAAGCTTCCAGATTATTGGTGAAATAACATTTATGGACTATAATGTATGAAAAAAGTGCATGGACAAAAACATTTAGTAATAAATAAAATGATAGAATATTAGGAACATGGTAGAGCGCAATTAAAAGTAAAAACACAAACATATATTTACACACTTCAATATTTTGATGCTATTATAGCATCTTCCTCAGGAAGTAGTACTAGAAATTAGACTGAATAGGATGTTGTCTTCAGTGATGCCAACTTGATTGGTAAGGATGAAAACTTCTCTGGTGGAGTTGAAATTCCCTTAATGTTTCTCTATTACTCAATGGATGGTAGGTGGTGCTGGTGTAGTCCCTGGGTTGAAATTAGTGAATATTTAGGTTAGGTGCTTTTCTAGACTTTGTGATCCATTAATGTGCCAATTCTCATCTTATTAACTTAGACACATTACATTGTGTCTTTTGGAATGACACTTGACAATGTGGCAGTCCTCATAGTTGAGGTTATGAGTACTTCCTAAGGAAGATGCTATAATAGCATCAAAATATTGAAGTGTGTGTAAATATGTGTTAGTGTTTTTACTTTTATTTGTGCTCTACCATTTTCCTAATATTCTATTATTTGATTATGGACTATTGTAATAAATAACTTGGCTCTTTACTTAAGCATCTTAATTACTGATTATTACATGAAATTAATGAATAAAAATTACCATCTGTATTTTTTTGATACCTTTGATTTTTATTAGTAGATACATACTAACAGATTTTTTTTCCATTTGAAAAGATGTTACCCAATCACTAAATGTGCATATTATTGTTCTTTCTTATCATCTTTTTTTTTATCAGCTTCCACCACCAATGAGCAGCACATAAATATTGTTTAAATAGAATAAAATGTATTTTAAGCAGATTGATTTGTAATCATAGCATTCAAATCAATGAAGGTTTAGACATTATTAAAAGAAAAAAACTTTACTCTTATAAAATTATACCTAAAGTTGGTGGAAGAAAGGCTAAAAAAAGAGATAAATTGCAGTGCAGATTTTATGCTATTTACACATTACTTTTCATCAACAATTTAAACTAATGACACAATTTTATAGTTAATTATATACCATAGCACTGTGGAAAATTAAGCACTAATATATTTTACATCCATTACTTACTGTTTCCAGCCTATGGTCTGGGTCAGTTTTTTATTCAAGTCATATATTTTCTGCTACCGGCTTACTGGTCCTGTCATAGCTACACATTTCTTAGAATCCATCTTAATACTAGGACAGACACAACATCCAGTCCCCAGCCGTTAATTGATCAATGTGAAAGTGTAGACCCACATTTCACCAATGATAAATTTTTAAGTCACACTGGTAATCGAACCCGGGACCCTTAGCTCATATGGCAGACACCTTACCGACTGAGCTAAGGTGTCAGATTAACAAAATATATTTACAAACACTATTATTTGGTTAGTGTCTTTACTTGTGCTTCATTCTTTTACAATTCTATCATATTCATTTATTTAATGATACTATAATATGCTTAGGATGTTTAGTTTCATTTCTAGTTCAAAATGTAATAAGTTAGTTTTTTTCTTCTCTTTCACCCTCTCTTTTTTTTAAAAATAAAGGCAATATGCCCAAATATAAAAACTTAATATTTCAATGTATGTTTTACGTTTTCTACTACAGGGACCAGAAGGAAGGAATATTTTATGTTTTTTTTCTTTAGGTTGGCATTCTTCACTCAATTTTTACTTAATTAGTTTATTTTTCCTTATTTTTATCAATGACCATTATTGTGTAATGATTTAGTCATTGGTCCTCCTCAATATTAAATATCATGCATATAAGTTAATACCTATTATAATTTAGGAAGACAAATTCAAATGAACTGGTCTCATTTGAAATACAGGTATGATTATTTAAAAACAATATATTTAAACTTAAAGGTAAAAAAATGACTCTGAAACGGTTGCTATATTGTTTACAAAATATTCTTTGCACATGCTTGCCGTTTAGATATCTAACCTTCCAACTATAGGCCTACAAACTCTTTCACTGTGAATAAATAAATATAATATAAAAATAAAATCCAGCTCAAACTAGATACTAGTTTTTCATTTTCTTATTGTATGTCACAAACTAAGGTTTTTTATTTTTTGTTTACTAACAAAATATGTTTTGATTATCATTCTAAGTGTAACCCATTGGCAGATGAATGACATCTGACACACATAATTCTTCTATCTCTTCTTAAGAATGTGTCCACATTGCTGTATATATTAAATACAAATATTCTACAATCCATTATTAAAGTAGGGTTTTATTTTTAAAGTAACACTTATGAATGCATTAAGGGAAGGTTAACATTACTTGTTTGGTTCAAAAGAAACAGTAAAAATCTGTATTCAGATTATTACTTTTAATCTTAAAGTACTATAAAGCATTTGAACATAGGGATGTGTGAACAATGCTATTTGAATCAAATATGAATGTTTTTAATTTTAATTAGGATCAATGCTTAGTGTGGGAACAAAAAACAAGTCTGTAAATATTATTAAAACCTACTTTTGCATCTATTTTAAATTGTTTGTACATGAAAGAAGGCACAGGCAAGCTGGACAAATACAATATGACTTTCACAATGAAAACTGAAAGATAGTTTACACTTTACACTGCTGCCACTGGACAAAGCTCTCAGGCTGCCTCTCAAAGAATATTGGTTGTTACTTCTGAATCCCTTGATCTAGGTTGTTCTATCCAATAGCAGATCCAGGATTTCCGAGGGAGGGCTCTCATGTGACTGAGGGGAGGGGCTTCCCCTTGAGAAATTTATTCCGAAAGAAAATTCTTTCAAAATTTGAGGGTAGATTTGAAAATAATTTAAAAATTAACTAGACTTTTGAAAAGGAAAAACAGAAGAAAAGTTCATTTATTTATGATTTTTATATTTGTTAGTTAAATGTGTGAAAATGTAAAGTTAATTATTGACGCACAAAGCAATTGGTTTGTATGATATTATGTGACAGTACAACTAGTATGACTATAGCATGTATTCAATTGATTTAACTTTATTATTATTATTAGTAATACTGCACCCCTTCATCAACTCTGAATACACCCCTGGATCTATCCGAACTCTTCAGGAGTGTGTGTTAGAAGTCCAACATAACTTCCTTAAAAGAGGAAACTAAATTCCAAAGGATTGATAATAAGACATTTTATATTTATGGAGAAAGAGAAGAACCATCTTTTTTATGAAATAGATGAAAACCGTTGGTATTTGAGAAATCTTTCTTGAAATATGATACCTATTTTATGTTTTAGCATCATCATTTTTCAACTCCAGTTACCCAAGTGTGGCACACAAGCGCTTGCCACTTCTTTCTTTGGTAATCTAATTTTTGTTCCTCAATAGCTTCCCACTTAAAGCATCTCTTCTCCACCTAATCCAATCATCAATGTTATTCCCCATTATCATTACCGCTTTGTATTAATTTGTACCTGAATGAGTGTGTTACCGATATAATCAACAAATTGCACTTAACTAATTTACAACGATGAGCTTTACACAGCTAGTGCAGGTACAGTTCCTATAAGTTATCCTCCTAATTGCAACCTTCCATAAGTTTGAAAGTTATTAGCAACACTTGTGTTAATTCACAAATTAATAAAAGTACCTTAACATATCGACAACTACTTGTATCCCATTATAGGGTGACCTGGTGGTCTAGTGGTAAGGTGTCTGCCTTCTGTGCTGGGGTCCAAGGTTCAATCATCGGTCCCGGCACAGATTTATCTGATTGCCAAACCCTTCCTTCACCTCTGACAAGACATGTATTAATCACAACTTGTGAATGTGTGGAATGCCAAGCCTCCATCGTGGTTCGGATCCCACATTAAGCTGTAGGTCCTCTATTTCATCTCACAATCACCCTACCATTACACATTAGCGTAAGTGCGTATAACCTGAATGGGTAGTAAGACGCGATGCTAATAATAATATATCCATTATATGTTTATAATATACCTTGATGTTACATGTTTCCCTTTCTTATCAAGCCGGAATGGAAGGGGATGCAATTTAACACCCATATTTTTGCAGGTTGTATGACAAACAACTTTCTTGGAACTCACTTCAGTGGCCGAATGGTCAAGGCGTCACACTCGTGTTAGACTGGCCGGGGAGTTCGGGGTTTAAATCCTGGTCTGATCTACTGAAGGTGTTTTTTACTTAAATGATTTCTCACTCTCCTTTCACACAAATGCAGGTAGATTTCCCCTAAAATGCTTCCTTCCTCATCCCTATCACATTTGAGTAATTATCAGAGATGCATACAACCTAAACAGGTATTAGGAAGCAGTGTAAAAAAATAATTGTTTGGCCAACATAAATAAAATATTGCTTTAAGTAGATACATTTAGTTTCTCAACAGTTCTTGAGGACAATGGAATTTGAACAAAAAGTTTTAAAATCAAGATAAAAAGTTATGTTTAAATTTTATGAAGGCCATATTCAAGAAATGTCTATGAAACTAAAATTATGTAGAAAATCAAAAATAGGCTATCTACTTTAGTAATATTTTGTTTTCGCTAAACAATCTTAATTCCTGATCCCTTCCACCCTAATTTGTAACTTATATAAAAAAGAGGCAGTTAATGTGTTAGTCTCCTGCTCAAAATTCAACAATCTTGAGAAGGACAAAATAGTTTATCACTGTCTGTCTCAAGTCTATTTTCACTTCTGTTAGACAGATCACAGATCCAGAAAAGGAGGTACTTAAAAAACCTCATCATTCAAACTGTACACCTACAAGCCTTACTTCCGTTAATAAATGCTTTGTTGCTCGTGCAAAATTAATCACGTTCTAAATAGATATTTTTATTTCAGACTATTTTGTTTTATTCAAATCTCACAAACTGTGATGTTTTAACACCACGTAATTTATAGCGAGTTTTTATCTTGATAAACACTTCCGCTCCTAAACATACTTGAATCAAATAGGTATTTGCTTGAATCCCATAGTACAAATAGCCAAAATGGCTGCCGCTCTGACGGCGGAGCAGGAACAGGTGAGAATATTTTCTCTTAAATTGGTTATTTGTGACGTCTAGAGTGTCTACGATTATATGAAAGTGCTTTAATTTTCTATTCCACTTGTTAAAAATAATCGTATTATATCTTTTTATGTGTTATTGTTTGTCATGTAAGCCGTAAACACATGTGGATTTTTAATCTTGTCAAAGTGACGGTAGGAACGTCATCGAGAATCATCACCTAACACTTTTAATATAATTATTATCTATTTGACTATTAAGATATCGTTGGATTAAAAGTTGGGCTTCATATAATTATGTACTTTTTTATTTTAATATTTTTACATATTTACTTCTTGGTTTGGCATGCATAAGTTACCAAATCTCCTTGTTGAAAATGAACCAAGGACACATTCTTCAGTTTATTTTATAATTTCCGGACTGTGAAATTTTAGTTTCCACATTTTAAAATTATTTTTAAAGACTTTATGCGTCCATTATAATATTTACTCACTAATAGTATTTTATTTAAATATTTTTATTTATCCAACGAATATGACAAAAGGGCATTTTTACAACAAAAACATTGTTATAGTAGTTACTTATAGTACTTAGAAGATCTAAACAGCATTTGTCCCTAAATTAGATTAGTAACACTAAATTTAGGTTTTCCTTTTGTATATTTCAAATACCTTTGCTACCTAACGTCAATGCCTAATGTCAAGATCACGATCAAATAATCATTCATTTATTTTTCACGTTTTAACTTCTCAAATGCGAGTTACTTCATTCAACAATTCGTGTACGAAGTGTACTATTTTAATTTATATTAAATCAATCGAGTTGACATAGCATCTCGTTGTTAATGTATCGTTTATTTCGGCCAAAAACAAATAGCTTTAAAGGATAATTAAATATAAATAAATATTTAGCACCGCGTCTTACTACCCGTTCGGGTTATACGCTTAGAGTACTAATTACGCGAATGGATTAGGAATTGGGAAGGTTGGATTAGAGGAAGCGAACCCGCATTTGCGTGGAGGGAGAGTGGAAAACCATTTAGGAAAAACCACCCCCAGTTCACCCGACGGAGATTCGAACCTCGATCTCCCCGTCCTCAGCAGTTAGGCTCAACATGACAAGTGCGTTAGCCAACTACGCCACCGAGGCGGGTGTGATGTTTACTCATTTCGAATTGAAATTGGCTTTCCTTAGAGAAGATTACCGCCACCGAGGCGGGTTAAAGGATAATTGACTGGTTAAACTTGGTATGAAAGTACCGGTACATTATATGGTATACTTTATTAGACAAGTGCGTGAATTATATTAGGATACCAAATATTTGCCTAATATCAGTAAAACCTCTTGACAGCAGTGACTATACTTCATTCACGGGATGAGTTTACCTCTGAAAGGTCTTTTTTCTTACCGATATCCTACTATATAATAGATTTCTGGTAAGGAAAAAAGTCCTTTTCCAGGTAAACTCCTACCGTGAACGAACAATACACTTAAGTTAGCAATAAATACTTTGTTTACACGTATGCATGTGAATCTGGTTTTAATTAGAGGTAGAGTTTGGGAATGATGTCTTTTTATGGGTTTGTATTAAACCGTTTTAC
The DNA here is from genome assembly GCA_902151425.1 of Timema shepardi. Classification (NCBI taxonomy): domain Eukaryota; kingdom Metazoa; phylum Arthropoda; class Insecta; order Phasmatodea; family Timematidae; genus Timema; species Timema shepardi. Next base: position 74,297 of record CABFVX010003161.1, read on the forward strand.
TTTTTTAGTATTAATACAATATGGTTATCTTATCTGTATATTTCTTCTACCAAAAGTAGACCAATTGTAGAATTAAATTAACAATATAATAGTATGTCACATCCTTACCATATTCACTGGACATCTAGTCAGAAACCATTTATTTACAGTTTTGTGACATTTCTATAAAATGTTTAGGTATAGGCCTACTTTCTGTTCATACCAAAGAGGTATGTCCTGCATCTGTCACTTCTTATTTAATCACTTTTTACAACCATTTATTGATTTTTTAATATGGGCTATTCCACTTTTTAATATAAAGCGTAATATTACTATAAAATGACCTCTGCCACCTTTAAAATTATTTAGGCTCTGAATTTTCAGGTGGTGTGTACCTAGCTTTGAGAGACAGGTTTAAATCCAATCTATGTCCCAATTTAGTATTTATATTAATTGCTCTAGCAGGAGGGATTTGGATGGTTTGTATGTAGCTCACTGAAACGTGGTTATTCATTGTTAGGCCTACTAAATGCTTGTTGAATCCTAGACGCTTTATTAAAACTAATGAGTTTTACTATAAGTGCTTGTTGCATCCTAAACACTTTATTATAACTAATGAGTTTTACTATAAGTGCTTGTTGCATCCTAAACACTTTATTATAACTAATGAGTTTTACTATATTATTATTATTAGCACCGCGTCTTACTACCCGTTCGGGTTATACGCAAGTTTTACTATAAGTGCTTGTTGCATCCTAAACACTTTATTATAACTAATGAGTTTTAATATAAGTTAAGAAATGCGTGTGCATTTATAATAAACTTCTCCTTAAATTGTTATCAACAACTTTTTTATTTGAATCGCGTTTTAATTAACGTCCGAGCTTTCCGAATATTTACACTTAGAGGGCGTTCGAGAAAGGTAGAATTTAGAGAAAATATACCCGCGTTTGCATGGAGGAAGGGTGGGAAAACCTTGTGTTCACTTGGCCGAAATTTGAACCCCAACCAATTATTTTATCGCCGACACCCATTTGACAAGCCTTATAATTAGTCTGTGCGCGGTTCTAATTAAAATCTATGCAGTTTCGATACACTTCTCAATTTCAAAAGTGTTTCCTCTGACCCCTTGGCTCAGTCGGTAGCGTGTCTGTCTACCGAGTGGATTCCGGGTTCGATTCCCAGCATGGCCAAAAAATTTATCATTGCTGAAACGTGGGTTTCCTCTTTCACAGTGATTAATTAGCGGCTGGGGGCTGGGTGTTGTATCTGATCTAGATTTAAGTTAGTTAATAAGTCATGTAATGATATAATCATTTGATTCAAAAATTGCATGATTAAAGTCCCAAATAAATTAAGGTTTTTCTTCAATAGTTTTCAGTGTAAACAAATGGTTTAGAATTATTCGTGTAAACGTTTCGTCTGTATACAACGTAACATATCCTGAATGGTTTTATTTTTTATTTTTAAGTCTCACCGGAAGTGAATCGTAGACGTGGTTTCTCTTGCGCAAATCTGAGCGGAAGTTTACACAGAGACTGGAAAGACTCGTGTGTTATCGGTCTCGCGCGCAATTCGGCTGTAAAAGTAATATTTTAAACAGAGTTGTTCGCAGTCTAGAGAGCAAGACCAGCGATGTCCTTTGCGCCCCATTTTACGAATAAAGAGGATTTTTTTAACACGTGTCTTACTACCCGTTTGGATTCCACGGCTATGCACTAATTACGATGATAGTTTTAGGGATTAAAAAGTTATATTTCAAAGAAGTGTACCCGCATTTGCGTCGAGGGAGAATGGAAAATCATTTTGGAAAACCACCCCTCAATACACCGGGCTGAGATTCGAAACTCGGATCTCCCCGTCGACCCACTTCGGTGGCCGCATGGTTTAACGCGCTACTCTCACAGACTATAGACGGGTAATGACGGGGAGATCGAGGTTTGAATCTCGGTCGGGTGTACTGAGGGAGGTTTTTCCAAAGTTTTTTTTACTCTCCCTTGCCGTAAATGCGGGTACACTTTCTACAAACATAACCCTACTATTTCTTAAAATTACTAGCGCAATTAGTAAATAAGCGTATAACCCTAACGGGTAGTAATACGTGGTCTTTAAAAAAATAAAAAAATATCTCGCAATCGGCAGTCAAGTCTACTGCGAGAGTAGCGCGTTAGACCATGTGGCCGTCGAAGCGGGTATGATGGATTGGTCCACCATGTTTTTCCAGTGGCGGATCCAGGAAGCAATTTGGGTGGAGGGAAGAAGAACTCTTAACGGATAGTCTGGGATACGGACTAAGAAATACCCCCAAGTTTAGGGGGTTATCCTCTCCCAGATTTTTTTTAAACCCTCCAAATGACTTTTTTAAGCTAATCCTAGACTCTCGGAAATAAATTGAAATATAAATAAAAATATCTTTATTAGTTTTATAATACCATTTTTATAATATTTCTTTAGTGCACGCAGACCATTCTGGGTTGGCTAGTTTTGGCCAATTGTGGGTTTAAAATGATATCATTGTTGACGTGCAGAAGAGTCGAGCCAACACGTCTACTTTCCATCAAAGTTGTCCTTAGCCATGTCTTGATTGGACGCAACAATAACCCTGCCAGTTATCCTTTGCAATACCTCATTCTGAACTTTCCTGCTATATTAAAAATTCTTGTCTGTTCGCTTGGCTATTTTCATGCTGCCTTTTCCTGTGGATTCGCTCAGATTTCGGCTCAATTAAAAAAATAATTAATCTGTTGCTGGTTTATTTGTTGTTTACCCCCTACCCGTCCATGTGTATCTACCACCGTATATATTTCTTTCTCTCATGAATTTTTAAGCAAATCGACTAATTTCGACGTCATACTCAAAAGTCTTTCACCAAAACACCTCTGATTATATTATTTAAACTTCATTCGTTCATATAGTTTTGGTTTTGAGAAGGAAAAAAAAAACTATTCACATATTGGGTGCTATAAAGGTATTGAAAGAATTATCACGGTTACGTTTATCAAAGGTTAGCTTGCTTTTATTAAATATGTCGTACTATTTAACTGAAACTTAGCTTTAATATTTTGAAATAAACGAAAACTTTTGTCGAAAGTTGGTTAACAGTTTCGAGAGGGAGAAAATGTCGTATTGGTGACCTGGTGGTCTAAGGGTAAGGTGTCGGACTTCTGGGGTCCGGGGTTCAATCGTCGGTCCCTGCACAGATTTATCTGATTACCAAACCCTTCCTTCACCTCTGACAATACATATTGTGAATGTGTGGAATGCCAGGCCTCCACCGTGGAACTGTAGGTCCTTCATTCCATCTCACAATCACCCTACCATTACACATTAGCGTAAGTGCGTATAACCCGAACGGGTGGTAAGACGCGGTGATGATGATAATAATAATAATAAAAGTTGTATATCAACAAAACACAACTTTGACTATTTTGTTCCTACATAAGCTATAGTAACTGTGCAAAGGTGTCCAAATTTGACCAAAACATCCGTCTGCTGATTTGACGATTGATTGTTGCCAAAAATATACATTAAACTCCTTACTGCCTGGCTCGTGTTTGTACTTATGAGTTATGACTTTGTCCCTGAAGGCCGTGTTTCAGGCTTATTTATTTTAACAGTAATATTTTCTCTTCTCTAATGCTATGACCTTGCATTTCCTAAATAAAAAAGTCACCCTCATCTCATGTCCTAAGATTAATAATTTATAAATAACCGCATTAAAAACTTTGTACTTAGCGAGTTAATTTCAAACGTACAAGCACGAAAGAGGATGGTAGATCACTGGAAGGATAAAAAAATCTTTCTATGCACTCAGTAGAGATTGAATCTCTATTTCCGAGTTTAGTCAGCCAATATGGTATAAATAAATCTTCTAGCCTCACCAGGAGGGCTCTGTTATTTTTTTAAACATATTTTCGTGACTGAATATCGATCGTAGCTAAGCGACCAAGCTCCCAGATGTTGGCACCCACACCATACTGCCTACTAATGACCATTCGGCAACGCCGTATTTAGTGTTCCTTTGAAATTAAACTTCCTGTGATTAAATATTTAACCTCAACACACTGTAAATGTAATATCTATAAAATGTGTTCAGTAAGGTAAATTAACCGCTTCAGTGGCCACATCGTTTAACGAGTTACAGTAGACTAGATCGGCGATGACAGGGAGATCGAGGTTCATATCTCGGTCTGGTGTACTGAGGGTGGTTTCTTCCAAATGGCTTTCCACTTTACGTCCACGCAAATGCGGGTGCACTTCCTTTTGATATATCCTTCCTAATACCTAAAACCTTTAGCGTAATCAGTACAGAAGTGTATAACCTGAACGGGTAGTAAGATGTGGTGCTTAAAAAAGAAAAAGTTTATTATTATTATTAGCACCGCGTCTTACTACCCGTTCGGGTTATACGCACTTACGCTAATGTGTAATGGTAGGGTGATTGTCAGATGGAATGGAGGACCTACAGTTTAACGTGGAATCCGAACCACGGTGGAGGCCTGGCATTCCCCACATTCACAAGATGTCTTGTCAGAGGTGAAGGAAGGGTTTGGTAATCAGATAAATCTGTGCC